>ML784197.1:235053-262978 GCA_009831015.1 Picea engelmannii | reverse complement strand
AAATCTATTGACTGTCGGTTAAGGAACTATGAACCAGATTTGAAATCCCCTGCTGAAAATGTCAAGTTTTGGAAGAAGAAGGAAAGTGACAAGTGTGGATTAGTATTGTCCACTCAAAGAAAAAAGAACCCTTGGTATATAGACAGTGGATGCTCCAAACACATGAAGGTAGACAAAGGCAAGTTTCTATCTCTAAGTGAAAGAAAATCAGGAAACTTAACCTTTGGAAATGATGCTCCAGGGAAAATAAAGGGCAAAGGGATGGTGAGCTTAGGGAATGGAAAAGGAAAATCCCAAGATGTTCTACTTGTGGATGGGCTGAAACATAATCTGCTCAGTGTAAGTCAAATGTGTGACAGAGGATGTGAAGTGTTGTTCATGTCCAAGGACTACAAGATAAAGTCTGTAAACTCAGGACAAGTGGTGGACAAAGGCATAAGGATAGAAAATAATGTATATGTGCTGAAAGAAAATAGAGAAGAATGTCATCTAAGAAAACATGATGAAATATGGTTATGGCATACGAGACTTGGACATATAAAATTTGACCACTTAATCAAACTCAAAAACCTCGAGTCAGTAAAAGATCTTCCGAGAATATCAAAGCCCCAAGATTCAATGTGTA
Source organism: Picea engelmannii (assembly GCA_009831015.1). Taxonomy (NCBI): domain Eukaryota; kingdom Viridiplantae; phylum Streptophyta; class Pinopsida; order Pinales; family Pinaceae; genus Picea; species Picea engelmannii. The sequence goes on along the minus strand of ML784197.1, from coordinate 262,353 downwards.
AACCCTGTCAAGTAGGGAAGCAAAACAGGACATAGTTTAAGTCCAAGAGATTTACTTCAACAGAGAAACCACTCCAACTAGTTCATATGGATTTATGTGGATCATCAAGACAGGAAGGCACGGGGAAAGAAAACCACTTCATGCTGATTATCGGTGATTACTCCAGACTTACCTGGGTTTCCTTTCTCAAAGAAAAAGCTAAAGCATTTGAGAAGTTTAAAATATTTAAGGCTTTAACAGAGACTCAAACAGGAAAGAGGTTAAAGGCAGTAAGATCAGATCGGGGAGGAGAGTTTATGTCAAGAGACTTCAAGGAATTCTATGATGAGCATGGGATCAAGAGATAATACACAATCCCAAGAACTCCACAACAAAATGGAGTTGTTAAGAGGAAAAACAAAACAGTGCAGGAAATGGCCAGGTCAATGATGAATGAGAAGAACATTGGTCAAACCTATTGGGTAGAAGAAATACACACAACAGTCCATGTGATTAAAAAATCCCACCTCAAACCACAAAGTGAAAAGACACCTTATGAATTATGGTTTGGAAGACCTGCCTCAATCAAACACTTCAGAGTCTTTGGGAGTAAATGCTACATAAATAATAATAATGAGAACCTCGACAAATATGATGACAGGGATGATGAATGTATCTTATTAGGGTATGCTACAAATAGTAAAGGATATAGATGTTATAATAAGAGGCTGCATAAAATGGTTGACTGTATTGATGTAAAAATTGATGAAGGAATCCCAGCAAGAGAGGTGTACAGAAATGATTCTTCTACAGAAGACACAGCTAAAGATGAATATGAACATGTCCCAGAATCAGAAAATGAAGACTCTGAATCAGATGAAGACTCAGACACTCAGACAAACTCAAATCAGTAGTCAACTACAAATTCCTACTCCAGAATCATTCAAAAGAATCATCCTGCAAGTCAGATAATTGGAGAAAAAGACAAAGGTGTACAAACCAGGAGAAAGCTAATCAAAAACACCAAACAATCGCATATAGCTTTCATATCCATGCTGGAACCCAATAATTTTAATGAAGCCAGCAAAGATGACCACTGGGTTAAAACAATGAATGAAGAACTTGATCAGATTGAGAAAAACAATATGTGGGAGATGGTTCAAAGACCTGAAGGTAAAAACATCATTGGCTCCAAATGGATCTTTAAGAATAAGTTGAATGAGCAAGGACAAGTTATCAGGAACAAAGAAAGGTTAGTCTGTAAAGGCTATGCTCAGATAGAAGGACTGTATTTTGATGAAACATTTGCGCCCATAGCAATATTAGAAGCTATCAGAATGTTTCTTGCCTATGCTTGTCATAAAAGGTTTAAAGTCTATCAAATGGATGTCAAGTCATCTTTTCTAAATGGATATTTAAGTGAAGAAGTCTATATGGAACAACCGGAGGGTTTCAAACTGTCTGATAACCCTGACTTAGTATGTAAGCTGAAGAAAGCTTTATATGGGTTAAAAAAATCCCCTCGATCCTGTTATCACAAACTAGATATGTATCTCAAAGACAAAGGGTTCAAGAGAGGAACAGTTGATAGCAATCTGTATATTAAAACAGAGGATAATAATTTTCTCATCGTATTAGTCTATGTAGATGACATCATCTTTAGATGTAATAAGGATTCATTGGTACAATGGTTTGCTTATGCCATGGATTCTGAATTTGAAATGTCTATGATAGGAGAACTGTCATTTTTTCTTGGTCTGCAAATTACTCAAAGGTCCGAATGGATGTTCATTTCTCAATAAAAATATCTAAGAGAAATGTTGAAAAGGTTTCAAATGGAAGATTCTAAACCTGTGGGTACACCTATGGTAACTGGATGTAAATTAAGCAAGGATGATGATTCACATGATGTTAATCAAAGCTCATATCGATCAATGATAGGTAGCCTATTGTACATCACAGCATCTCGCCCAGACATAATGCATGTTTTAGGAATGGTAGGAAGATATCAGGCTGCAACTAAACAGATTCATTTGCAAGCTGTAAAAAGGATATTCTGGTATTTAAAAGAAACAATGACTTATGATCTGTGGTATCCCAGAAATCAGACATTTCAGTTAACTGCTTATTCAAATGCAGATTAGGCAAACTGTGTTGATGAGAGAAAAAGCACCAGTGGAGGAGCATTCTTCCTAGGTGACTCTTTAGTAGCATGGCTTAGTAAAAAGCAAGGTTCCATTTCATTATCAACCATAGAGGTAGAGTACATTGTTGTTGCTACCTGTTGCACTCAGTTATTATGGATGATTCAGACACTTGCAGACTTGGAGGTAAAATACACTACACCGATCCCAATTCATTGTGATAACACTAGTGCCATCAGTGTGTCTAAAAATCCTATCTTCCACTCCAAGACCAAGCATATTCCCATAAAATATCATTTTCTGAGAGAGCAGGTCACCAATCAGATTGTTCAGGTCCATTACATTCCCACTACAGAACAAATTGCATACATCTTTACTAAACCCCTAGCTAAGACACCTTTTGAATATCTCAGACAGAAGTTGGGTGTCATCTCATCCCACATCTAAGAGAGTCCATCCTATTAGGGGCAGTCCTGTATTGGTTTCATATCTGATACCTCCTAAAATTAATGCAACAGCTCAGGGAGAACATGTTTTCTTTGACATTGATGTCAAAGGGGGAGAAAAGAACAGGGGTACCTTTGTTTCCATCAATGCCAAAGGGGGAGATTGTTGGCATGTTTTACAGACATTTTAGGCTTGTCATTGATGGAAAGTACAGCAGCAAAGATGGCAGAAAACATGTAAAGGATTGTAGGGAGGTCATTGATGACAAGATCAGAGTAAGCATCAATGAAAAACAGGAACAAAGTAAGCTTAGGAGTAATTAGCACAGAGTCGATCGCAGTGCCTAAGCTCGGGAGGAGAAGCGTCAGTGATCGTCGAATCCCATTTAAATTCCCAAAAGAAGGAAGACCATCAGATATGATTGTAGACAAGAAGAACGTGCAGAAGAGGAGGATAGATCTCAGGCATCAGATATGAGCATAAGTTTCGAACATCGTTGGATCAGAGAGAACCTACACATTCATTAAAGTGCAAGGAAAAATGGGTATACAAAATGCTGAAAGAAGGAGGACCATCCATCTATGGGTAGGACACGTGGACATAGATCAACATTTTGCTGACTGAAAAGTCAAAGGTATGAAATGTTCTAGCCTTTCACCTCTCGAACTCGCGATATACGAAATCATGAAATAATCTCAACCATTAGATCGAGGCCAAATATGGACCATTGATCAGGCACAATGAAGGCTCGTGGATTTGCGAAGTCTCAATAAAATCTTGACCGTTGATCCAAGAGGGACACGTGGTAGAAGATTAGAGCATGTCAAAGACTCCATTTCAGGGTTTCGTGAAGCACGACTTGGAGAGGCAAGAAACAATACCACAAGAATGTCAAAATCACAAAATGCGAAATCATGAAATGATCTGAACCGTCAAATCAAGGGTTGACTGGGACCATTGATCCCACGCCATTTTGTATTTTTGCGGATCAGTAGTTAGAAGCATCAAGAAAATTCACAACAGGAATGTCGAAATCGCGATTTGCGAAATCATGAAATGATCTTAGCCATTGGTTCGAAGAGATCGTGGACCATTGACCCAACCCCCTTCGATGTATTGGAGACCAAGATTTCGGTTACTGGGAGATGGAGAAGTCAAAGACTCTCAACATCAGTAGTCCTGAAATGTCGAAAAATGAAATCTCGAAAAGCACTTTATGAACAAGTGCTTGGTCATGGCCATGGTCATATAGAGGAAGGAGCTAGCGTAGAAAATATCCGTTTTGGAGTTTCGGAGATCGTGACATGGATTGGCGAGACACTTGTCCACAGGAAATATGAAATGATGAAATACGAAATAAAGGCAAGCTTATGAAGATCATTCAATGGTGCAGATGAAACTGAAGGAGATCGGAGGGCTATTGTTGCACGACACAGTGAACCTACCAGAAACCAGTGATGGGTTCTACCAGAGGACTCAAAGACACTTCGAGGTGATTGATAGAGGAGGTGAAGAGTCTCAAGAGATCAGCCAGTAGAACAAAGATTGTTTATGGAGGCGACTAACAAGTGGATGAGCATTGAAGTTTGTAACTAAAGCAGAAAGTATAAGCTCGACTATGCCAGAGAAGACGAAGAGTCTCGACTGCCAGAGAGGCTGAGGAATCTCATCATGACATCCAATGATGCTAAACGCATGGGAAAACCGCCAGAAAATTTGAAGGGTTACCATGATGATCAGACAGAGCACTCAAGATGTGGAAGAGCTTAACGCAGTGTGAGAAGGCAGAGGCATGGTGTACATTGCATGCACAAGGTGTATAGAATCTATAAGTGCACGGGACAGAGAAGTGATGAGGTTGTTGTTGTTGCGGTGGGTGATGCATGCAAGAAGAAGGAGGTGAAGTGCAGGAGCTGGTATGGGCAGAAGAGAAAAGGGGCATTGAACGGGAATGGTGTACAGAGCACAAAAGGAAGAAGAATAGAAAGTGTAATTTATGCTTGCAAGAAGACTGTGAGGCAGACGGAGCAGCAAAATCTTGCAGAACATTGATGAGACCGGTAAGTTGTTGTTAAACATTATATCATTGTAATAAGTTTCAATAACACATATTTATAATGGAGGGTGGTAGGGAGGTGATAGGGAGGACTGGTTTCCTCATAGGTTCAAGTCAGTTCTTGAACACAGGGAGTAGTAGCTTCCTTCTAGTTGGTGCTAGAGAAACCAGGGAGTAGGTGCTTCCTTCTAGTTGGTGCTAGAGAAACCAGGGAGTTGGTGCTTCCTTCTAGTGGGTGCTAGAGAAAATAGAGAGATGGTGCTCTCATTAAGTTGCAGCTTACAAAAACAGAGGTTGTAGCCTCACAATGAGTTGTTGCTCATATGTATGATAATGTAAAGAATGTAAATAATACTTATCATATAAAGAAGAAGAGGTTTTTACCCTGTATGGGTTTCCTTGGGAAATATATGTCTCTGTGTTTCTCATATATGTGACTGATGTTGAATGTGCCATTGTTTATTTCCCTGCATTATTGTGATCATCATTGAGTGCCTTGTAAGGATTTAAAAAGAAGCATAATTGTTTAAGCACGGTAAAAACTGATTCACCCCCCCTCTCAATTGTCCAACAGAGGGAAGACGAGGTACAGCTAGCACGAGTGGATTTTTGTTACAGGATAATCCCCCTATGGACAAGTGGATTTCCTCTTGGATACTATACCCCTATTGTTACCCATGATTTTAGTCATCATGATGATGTATGGATGATGGTGTACTTAGGCTCTTCATCAGAACTTTCTCCTGAGAAAAGTTACTTTCTTCTCTTTCCAGAAATATCATTTTTGAAGGAGGTTCGCAGGCTGCTAGTATATTTTCCCACGAGAATGCATGATTCTCGCAGGCTGCTTTAAGCCAGGGTGCGAGAAGTTCACACTATGCTGAACTGCTAGGGTGCAAACTCTTTCTAAAGCAAGGAAAAAGGTGAATTCTCGATGCTTCTGGAAGGGAATCTTCTAGAAGGATGAGATGGCATTCGAATGGTTATCCTAGTACTGGATTCCCTGATATTTTGGGATCATTATTATCTAAGTAACTAATTCATTCTCTCCTATATATTGAGGGAATTCTCATGGAAAAGGTTAAGCAAAGTTAAGCAAGAGATTCATTGGAGAATTAGTGAAAGAATTGTGTGAAGGACTGATGCTACAGCAGCTTGGAGACTCTAACAAGTTCATCCAAAGAAGTTGATCTTCTTCATGAAAGTGAGAAAGTGTGTGTGTCAGGGCCAAGGGCCATCGAAAGGAAGTTTGCGACATCAAGGCTCGGGTTGTAATATTTACTTTCCATTAATATGATACAGTGATATGTCCCTTTCACATAAAGCTATTTCCACTTTATTGTATAATTCATTGATCATATACATAGATTGATTGTTGAATAGATTGTGCTTTCTTCACTTTGGTTGGTTTGTGTGGTCTTGGTCTTGACTGCATAAGAGCACTGGAGCGAAGTGAGAGCAACAAAGACCATAGGAAGCGATAATAAGGTATGTTATTATTTCTTGTCTCCTATTTAATTCAATAGTCAAAATCTAGGGAAAGAGTATTATTTTGTCTTGCTTTGTTCTAGATCCACGTGGATCTAGGGAGATCGGTTTGTGTCCACACTTACGGATTTATCCAATAAAAAAATTGGTCACTCCACTGGGGACTTATCCCATTTTATTTGTCACTTTTGATAATTTTCTGTGGCCATTTGCTCTGGTTTCACTTTTCTCCTGTTTTGTCAATCTCTGAGTCTTCAGGATGTCCTGATAGACCCTCTGGGTCCAAAATCCTTTTTAAATATTACTTCATTTTCAAATTTTTGAATATGTCCAGGAATTCTCGCACTATACTCCATTGCAGCCTGCGAGAATAGGTGGAGTTCACACTCTGCCTTTATGTTTCAGTGCGAGGTTCCCGCACCCTGCTCAAGGGTCACCTGCGAGAATCACTGATTCTCGCACTGTGTTATATTGTCTTCCTGCGAACATCATTTTTCAAAAGTTTGATTTTGAGTTTTGGTCTTTCCAACTGCCCAGATCAGTTTGATTGCTTTATAAGAGTTTGTGGATCATTTCATTGATTTTTTTTTTGTCTTTTCTTGAGTGCATGAACAGTCTTAGTGTTTCAAGGCTTTTCTTGTCATTTGTGTCTTGACTTTCATTTCTTGACTTTTCTTGGCAATACCATTCTCTCTGACTTCATATTCTAAGTGTGTTTGATCAGTTAAGAACCAGTGATTGGTTGAAAGTTGAGTGCTTGGTTTTTCTCATTTGCTTATTGGTTTGAAAGCTCATTTTCTTATGCAATTGAGAAGACTATTTTGGTTTTCTCTTTATTTTTTCTTTCATTAAAAGATTTGATTGGGTTTGTCATTGCTTGTTCATTTGGATTTTGATTTTATGTACTCTCACTATCATAGTGTGGGTCCTTTTGAAAAGTGAACAAAATTTTTTCTTTCAAAACTTATTTTCGTTTTAGAAAACTTTGAAAATCAAATTATTGAGATTGTTGAAGTATTTTGAAAAGACACAATAGAGAATTGTCATTTTATAAGTGATTTTTGTATTGGCATTTCAAAGAAAATTTTGCATTATAGTTTATGGTTGATCTGGAAAACTTTTTCTCTCTCCCATACCTAGGATTCATTGAATGAAAAGTGATCTATTTCATTCTCATCCTTGCATTATTGGGTCAGATTCATTCAACATAAGTTTCACCTCTGTTTCCTTTGAGTAAATAACAGCTCTTAATAACACTGTGTAATCATAAAATTCATCTAGTAACTCTTTTCTAGGGCTCTATTACACCAACATTTAGCTAGTCTAGCGCCTTGGAGTAGGAAGAGAGATACACTCTCCAAAAGCACAAAACACACAATAACATCTTGTGATAGGGAGTGTTAAATTCCATTTGCAACATATTGTCTGGGAAGCCCTTTTTACACAAGGGTCAAGCACTAGGTCGCATTGATGTTGGCAGAGTTACTCACCCTGTTTTATTGACATCAGTGTAGATATTGCATGTATTACGGGGGTCACTCGGAGGTATACCCACAATGATGAGTGGAAGCCTTTTGAGTTGATTTCGAGCTAGATACCCTGCCCTTGCGTGTGGATCGGACTGTCGACTGTTCCCCCAGGCTTTACTGTTGTTTGTGGTGACCTTAGTGGCCTATCTTTCTAGGTTCTTACCCAAGGTGACTGTGGAGGGGAAAGTCTTCACGGTACCTAGAATTGACGATGACCAAACTCACTCGGTCTCCTTGGAGGGTATACCCACGATTATGTGTGGGAGCTTGCACCAGGGTGTAAGTCCGTTAAGTAGGTTATCAACGTAACTTTTCCACCATAGCCCCGCCCCTTCTCGTATCATTGTTGCGACGTTGGATTTCATCACCAACTAGTGGCTTCGAAATTAGAAGGTCTTGTTTTCTTGGTATTTCTTCCTAAATTTTGTTTACTAGCGTGTGTTGTTTGTTTCTCGAAGTTGACTATAGGATTTTCTTTGTGAAGTTTGTCACTCGTTTACAATAGCTCCTCGACGTCGTTCACATAGAATGCAGGGTTTATCTCCAGAGCATCTAGAAGGTTCACAACCCTTGCCCACAAACACACCTGTAGGCTCTCCGACGCTGAGTGAAGCCCCAGTAATCACCACACCACAAGTGGAATGAAATGATTCTCTCGAATGTTTTCGAATTACAAATAATCGAGAGGATTTTTTACTTCCCAGTGATTCTCAGTGCCCTTTTAGACGACTAAATTCTTCCAGAGAATTAGTTTTTACTTCTTCTGGATCACCCATTGGGCCTTTTCCCGGCGTAGAAGGCCAAGATCCTTTTTGGTCTGCAGGTGATTTTCGAAGGACCCTTTTCAGTCCTGGTTCACATGTGGTCTCTGAAATCAACCCTCCAGTGTTTTCTAAGATAGAGACTGTACCGTTGAATACCACGTATCACTTTACTCTCCCTGTCGAGATGGCCCATCTCGCGAATACTACGAGTGTCCCAACTGGGTTCACTACAGCTGGTCTTGCTCCTATAAACACATAGCGAACTCCTGATGTCACTCCGACACTTCTACTCGGATACCATGCGTTGAATGCCTTGTTGAATGCTTCTGTTCCAACACCTCCGCAAACCCCATATGGTACTCCTGGTGGTCCTTCTTTTCCTGGGCATCCTATTCCTGGTTTTATTCCGACTCTCCCTCAATTTCCTTCTGGCAATCCTAATCCTAGTGGCACTATCACGTCCATTACACCCAACTTGCAGATTCCTATTGGTGGACACGGTGGTACGATTAAATTTCCTATTACTGGACACAATCCAGTTGTTGCACAACCTTCGATTGGAACACAAATTCCAGTTGGAACTCCACCTACGATAGGGGGACCTACCCCACTTTTGGACAAAATATACCTCCTGCTTTGGCCCAGTATTGGAATCAGATGATACAAAATCTTCCTCAAATGACTGGGGGGAAGCAGTTGCCTATCCCTACTATAGGCCAACCATACCTAGGTATACCTAATCCTATTTGGGGTATGAATGCTCAAACTCATGTCCCCACTCAAGGTTACAATCCCTCGAGTTATTATCCTCTCCAACCACCACTGAATCAGCATGGGTCTTCCCATTATGGGTAGACTGCTAATTTGATGGGTAGCATGTTTTGATGTGTACTGGTGATTCTAAGCAGAACAACGTTGCACTTATGACTCGATCCAAAGATTATTCTCCATCTAAGGAGAAGGTTGACGATTTACCTCCTACTTTGGTACAACCCTCTCCATCAACTTCACCTACTAACAATCCTCTTCATCTCGAACGATCGAGCCTTGACACAGTTTTGCAACCCCCCCCTAAGGGTGTCGTACAAAAATCGTCTTTCAATCCTCATGCTCATGCGGCCCATAACTACAACATTGCTGAAGATCTATCCTAGGCACCTTCAGCGATGTCAGCTCGTGAAGTCCTTCAGTCTTGTCCTACACAAAGGAAGGAACTGTTGAAAGCTATAGGTGGAATTGATCCTACAGATACAAATTTGATAGTCTTTGACTTGGATGATCACATTCCAAGGTTACCCCCTCAACTAGCATTTCAACTCCAAGTTGTTGTCTCTGACAAGAACATTTGTCGAACTGTTATTGACGAGGGTGCCTCGACTTGTGTTATGTCTCTTTATTGTTGGAAAGCCATTGTCTCTCCTCCTTTGAATGAATCCCAAAACACTCTTAAAGCCTTCAATGGCTATGGTTTTAAGCCTTACGGTGTTCTCCCTTCGTTGCCTATCATGTTAGAAGGTAAAATGGTCCAAGTTGAAGTGGAAGTTTTCGACGCTCCCCTTGATTATAATCTTCTGCTTGGACGCAACTGGATCGATTCCATGCATGCAGTCGTGTCAACACTTTTCCATGTAGTTCATTTCCCTCATCACGGAAAGGTTATCATCATTGACCAACTTGCCTTCTTCAATTCGGATACCTGTACTGGCAACATGTCGTTTATTTCTAAAACCCCACCGGGTTATGAGAATGTCGGTGTAGGCCTTTTAAAGGACTCCTCATTAATGGGTACTTTCCCCGTTCCACCGCCTGATGTTCCACGCCCGTTCGTTGCTTCTGTCAATATGATTTCCATTGTGCCTCATGAACTTCATGTGTCTTTTGACCCTTGGATAGTCCCTAACCCCGGAGATCATATTCATTTTGGCGACGTAATGTCGTTAAGTCCGGTTGAATCTGCTTATCAAGAGATTCAATCAGAAACACCTTTTACTCCCTCTCTTGATGAGTTCTCTCCTGATCCTTTTCGTGTTATTTTTCCCACTGACGAGATGATCATGTCCGTAATGGAGGACACTCCTTGGGACGATGGGCATCATCATTCCATCATCTTTCTGGAACAACACACTCTTGAGAATTACCAACGGATTTCAACTTCGTCGACCGTTGTTGTCATCTCGACTGTTCCCGGATCTGCACATGATGTGTTTGCCAAAGGGAACCTCAGTAATATCTCTCCCATGATTCTCATTGACATATCCATAAAACCTGGAATCGTCGAAAATGTTCATATTGGAGCTTCGTGTTCCCAAGACGAAATAGTCACCTATACATCCCTGTTTAAAGAATTTCATGACATATTCGCCTGGAGCTACGAGAAAATGCCAAGTATCGACCCTGCAATTGTTGTACATGAGATAAAGACATACCCCGATGCTAAACCTGTCCGAAAATGCCTTTGTCCTGTTCACCCTCGTAAAGCGGCTGCTATCAAGCTCAAAGTTGAAAATTTTTTGAAAGCTGGCTTTATTTATCCGATGGCTCTTACAGAATGGGTTTCCAATCCTGTCCCAATTGACAAGAAAGGAAGCAGTATTCGTGTATGTGTTGATTATAGGGATATTAACAAAGCTTGTCCCATGGAAAAATTTCCTACTCCCTTCATCGATCAGATTGTCGATGACTGCGCCGGAAGTGAAATTTTCTCCCTCATGGATGGTTTTTCCGGCTATAATCAAATTAATATTTCTCTTGAGGACCAACACAAGACTGCCTTTATTTGTCCTTGGGGTACTTTTTCCTATAGGAAAATCCCTTTCGGACTTAATAACGCGGGCACGATTTTTCAACGTGCTATGTCTTATGCTTTTCATGATATCAAGCATATCATTCAACCTTATTTGGACAATTTACCTGCTCATTCTATGCACAGAGTCGATCACCCTACCCATTTCTGGGCCATTTTCGTTGGCTATCGGTTCTATCGTATACGTTTAAATCCTCATAACTGTGTTTTTTGCGTAGAATACGGCCGTCTTCTAGGTTTTATCGTTTCACGTGAAGGGATCTGAGTGCATCCTATTAAGGTTGAGGCAATTCTTAATCTCCCTCCTCCTTCTACACTGCGCCAGTTACAAAGTTTGCAGGGGAAAACAAACTTTCTTCATCGTTTTATCCCTAATTACACCAATATCACTCGTGGATTTACGCGGCTACTAAAGAAAGATTCAGAGTTCATCTAGGATACCATTGCCAACAATTCTTTTGAAGCTTTGAAGTTGTCCCTCACGCGAGCTCCACTTCTCTTTCCTCCCGATTACAGTCGCGATTATTTCCTTTATCTTCCTGCCTTGGAGTACACTATTGGCATGGTTCTCGTTCAAGAGGATGATGCGCACGATGAACATGTTGTTTATTACTTGAGTCGAAGTCTCACACCCACAGAAATCAAGTATCAACATGTTGAAAAGTTGGCCTTGGCTGTCGTTCAAGCCGTTCAACGCTTCCGGCACTATATCCTCTCACAGAAAACTACGGTGATTTCTCACTGCAACCCTATGCAGCATATTTTGACACGTCAATTGCTAGGGGGGAAATACTCCAAATGGATTGTCATACTCCAGGAGTTTGACTTGGAATTCGATCGCGCCAAGTCTAAGAAATCCTTAGTTTTTGCTGAGTTGTTATGCGATTTTCCTCACTCTTCAACGGAAAATGTAGCAGTTGATTCATTACCCGATGAATCTCTTTTCCTTATTAGCACTGACGATCTTTGGTATGGGGATATCATTATATATCTCCAAACTCAGACTTTTTGTCCTGCTTTGTCTAGTACTGAACGACATCGCATCCGCTATCAAGCTCGTTAATACATTATCCTCGGGGATACTCTTTACGTCGGGGAATTGACTCTGTTTTTCGACGTTGTCTAACGTTCGATGAAGTGGAGAAATCTTTGAATGACTGCCATTCCGGAGCATGTGGTGGTCATATGTCTGGGTATGCTACTACCCAGAAGATCATATGCGCAGGGTATTTTTGGCCTTCACTATTTAACGACTACATTACTTCCGTTCAAAAATTCCATACCTGCCAGACCTATAATCAGAAAATTCGGTCACATCCTGCTCCTCTTCATCCTGTGGTCTCAGTTGGTCCTTTTGCGAAATGGGGCATTGATTTCATGACATGTCACCCTCACTCGGTCGAGGGGCATGGTTACATAATTGTAGCAGTTGATTACTTTACAAAATGGGCCAAGGCGATGCCGACATTCGATAATATTGGAAAGACTGCAGCCTTGTTTCTTTTTAATCACGTCATAGCTCGTTTTGGTGTTCCCCAAGCTATCGTTATTGATCACGGTAGTCACTTTAGGAATTTTATGATGTCTGAACTTACGGAAAAGTTGGGTCTTCATCATGATAACTCAACACCCTATTATCCACAAGCTAATGGCCAGGTTGAAGCAATCAACAAAGTTCTAAAAACTATGCTTCGACGAATGATAGGAATTCATAAAAAAAGTTGGCACACAATGTTGTTTTCGGCATTGTGGGCGTACTAGACATCTTTCAAGTCTGATACTGGGTTTATGCCTTTTTGATTAGTCTATGGTGTGGAAGCCATTCTTCCTATAGAATGTGATATACCTTCTTTGAAGCTAGCTATCGAACTCCTACCCAACACTTCTACTGAAGAAGAACGTCTATTGTATCTTATGCGATTAGACGAAACTCGACGTGATGCCACTCTAGTAATAGAATCCCAGAAAAAACATGTCAAGGCCCAGTATGACAAGCATGTCAAGCCTCGCATTTTTTTTGAAGGTGATCTTGCTCTTCTCTATGAACAATATTGAGATGTGTTAGGAGCTGGGAAATTCGAACCTATGTGGTGCGGTCCTTATATTGTTCATCGCGTTTTGGAGAAAGGAGCATATGAGTTGGTCGATTACAATGGTATCCCTTTGAGTGAACCTAGAAATGGGTTGTACTTAAAGAAGTACTATGCGTAATTCATTTTTGCACAAGTACATATATTTTAATGTATCATACTTTGTGTGTGTTACTATAGTTTTCTTTTGTTGGTATCTGGTCTCTAGCCTTATGTGACGTTGTGTTTGATTTCCAGATGTCGGAGTTTTCCCTACCCTATATTGGCTTCGCTGATGGTGCTAGTCATAGTACTCAGAACCTTGCTTCCGTTGTGTGGGCGATCTATACTCCAACAAATGAATTGTATCTTTACGAGGTGTATGCCTCGGCCGTGAAACCAACAACATTGCAGAGTATAGCATCATTATTGAACTATTGGTTGAAGTTATCTCGCTCGGAATTCGTCATTTGGTTGTGCGACTTGACTCGCAGCTTGTAGTACTGTAGTTAAGTAATGTCTACTCTATTCAAAGTCCTACTTTATTACGGGTGTATTTGCGAATTCGCCTCTTGGAACGTTATTTTGATCACATTGAATATCAACATATTCCTAGATGTCTAAATACATTAACAGATGCATTGGCTAATTATGTATTGGACAAACATTTGAATCATTTATAAATCAAACACATCGAAATTCACACAATATAAAGTAAACTGGTAGAAGCCGTCTGTATATATAACGATCAAAAGAGTTTTTACAAAAAAAAAAGTTTGTCCGAAGACCAAAATATCAAAAGTTGAAGCTCATAGCTTCTACAAAGTGACGTCACGAATGACGTTCACGGTAACACACAACTGCTCTAGCAACTCTACGGAGTAGTCGACTCATAGATGTTGATACCCCTACAGTGTGACGTTGATCGTGTCGTGGAACCTCTTCCAGAGTCATATATGGAATGTCTGTTGTCAGACCCTCTAAATTTTGTTCCACCACCTGATAATCCTTAGCATACTGTGGTTTTGTTGCTACCTCTCCTCGCCTCTGGATAGGAGAAGTGCCAGGAGGTCTATACGGTCCAACATCTGTGTTATCAATAAACAATTTTGTGTTAGTCTTTGGATGAATATATAAAACAAAAAAACATTTGAATATGATAAAAATTCACAAAAAACATTTGAAAAGAAAAAAATGTGTGTCCTTCTTACCAAGGTCCCCCCACTGAGCGTCCTCTGGTAATTCCAAATCCGGATCTCCTCGAAAATCCAGCCCAGCATAAGCATAGTCATCAACCATCAACATCTGTGGTTGAAGCCAATCAAAGAACGTGTCATCATATTTGATGATAGGTCCTGCTACGTGTCGGGCCATGAGCCGACACCATCTCAGCATCCACGGATCTCTGAGAGCCGGTAAATTCCACTCCACCTATAGCCTCAGTAATGGGACCCACTCAAGGAATAAGGATACCAGCAAATATCCATACCCGAATTGCTTCAGGTCACCCTGCCTACATTTGGTTAATTGTTTTTCTATGTTGCGCAACACAGCATCTGCCCAGTTGAACACTCGAGGCTCAGTACACTCAATAGCATACTGGAAGTATCTCTATAATTCCATATGAGGAGTAGAACTCCCAGCCATCCGAGCTATAGTGAAAAGGATAGTACGGAGGGTCAAGTCTGTTACCCCCCAGATAGCCACTTTTTCCTTTTTTCTCTCGGCCTCGGGTATGCAATATAAATTGCAGTACTCACTCATCTTTATCCCACCACCTCTACTACCTATTAGGCTCACATAGGACCCTCGCCATGACAATCCGGTCAAAAAATAAATGTCCTCAATGTCTAAGGACAGTGTGTGGACCCCCACATGAAACACCTGTTGATCTGGGTCCCACATACAGACCAGGTACTCTAATAGTCTGACTTGGGCCCTCATGCCCGGGATGCGAAAGTATTTCAAGAGCCCACAATCTCTCAAAGCAGCTATGGTAGGTGGATGATTCTCCTCCATTGCATTATCCTCTTCATGTTCCCTTTCTCACCACTCTAGCACCATGTTGATGGCCAATTATCTGCATGAGGAACACAATAAGAGGATTATTAACTTTTTTCATGATTTGGATATTTTTCATTGGCTAAAAAATTTTAAAAATTTTTGTGCTTTGCAGTTCTCACAAGTGCCCTTTGGGCATAGTGCAAGAACCTCGCAGGTGGTATTAGGCTCACCTGCAAGAATGACTCGTTCTCGCAGGCCCCGTATGGCCCACCTGCAAGAACTGCAGCGTGCATATAGGGCTTGAAAACTCAAATAAAAACTGAGAATTTAACCAATGAAATCATAAATTTAAACCATGAAAATGTCAAAGATGAAGAGATTACCTTAATGTCGTAGACGTCTCTCTAAATGGTCTCTCGTAGCTCCCGCAAATTGACACCAAACTTGGAGGGTAAAAGAGGGTTTTTTTGGAGCTCAATAGTGGAAATGTAAAATGGTGTGGTAAAAAGAGTATTTACTCATTTTATTTACTTTTACTATATTATTTTGGGTTTTTTATGATTATTTATCAATTAAACCTAATCCCTAATGTCATGTTGAGTGTAATGACTTGTAGGCGTGATGACTCCGATTATTAAATACAAGGATATGGACATATTTTTCTTCATTATGGCATATTTTTTATTGTTTTTTATGGTTTTTACATAAAACCTCAAGCGTTGTTTTTGTCCGTTCTTGCGCTCGTAAATACATGAGAACGTGATCGAGCATAATTTTATCACTTTTTCAGGCTCAACAAGGTTATACGAAAAAGGAACCTCCCTGGAGTCCTCTTTAAGCTATTTTCAGACTCTCTAAACATGAAAAGATCATCGAGTGACCTTGCTATTTTCACGCTCGATAAAGTATTTGAAGTACGCGTCTGGTGAGCGATAATTTATCTCTTTTTCGGTCTTGTCCAGACTACTTTACGAAAAATAAACTGAGAGAGTTCTCTTTTAAGTGTTTTTCCAAACTCTATAATCTTGAAAAACCTTCGAGTTTTCTATCTCTGGACTCATTAAACAAACATTGACAGACCCATGATGGGACCGAACCACTCCTTCTTAGGGTTCGTTAAACATACTCCAAGGGAATCATCCAAAGGATGAGCTTATATCAACTAGCATATGTTATCCTCCTCAAGCTTGCGTAAAAATAAAGAGGTACTCGCCAAAAATGGTGGGGGAAAATTTGGGAAAGGGATATGTTTTCATCTTTGTATTAATTGGCAGTAAGTGTCGCTCTTGAACATGACACCCCCTATTCATCATTTGAAGTCGGTTTGGGAAATCCATTTGTCTCTCATTCGATTGATTACAAGGTCATTCCCTGTGTCGTCTTTGAGTCAATGCTGCCAAATCATTGGTCGTGTTGTTCATATGTTCAAGAGAAGTCCATCTAAAACCTATATTGAGTCAGCCATCTGCAGTTATCCAGTCTCTCTGTGTCAGCCTTCCCTGTGTCCAAGTCCTACTCTGTTTCACTTTCAAAATTTGTTAGTCAATTCGTGTCATTGATGGGGGATACATCAAGGCCCTCCTGTGACGATTTTTGTTCCATCGACTTCAGCTCATTATCTGAAATCAAGACTTAGAAATTACTTAGTACCTTGGAGCTTGCATGCCTCAATGGCAGGTTCCTCGCTTTCGACAGTGGGTTTACATCATTGACCTCTGATCGAAGGATTCCATCAAATGTTCAACTTCAATTCATTTATTCACACTTGATGGATTGTACTATGGTACCTTGGGAGTCATTTGACATCAATGGTGATTTCCCTCGCACTTGTTAACGGTTTTATCAATGATCGGTAATCAAGTGGTTTCTACCATGTTCGACTTCAACACATGTAATCACATGGTTAGATTCGTACTTTGGGCGACAAGATTGAAGACCCTGGATATCATCTTTGCGATCCAGATTTCTATGGAGTATGTATAATTTGTGACACATAGATCCACTGTGTATGTCTCGTAGCTATGTCGTCTTGATTTGAAATTTATCGCATAGATCCACAGTGTATTCCAGTGGCTATGCTATATTTTGACGGCATAGATCCACAGTGTATGATTGGTGGCCATGACCCATGTCTATAATTTCATTCGTCTTTGATCTGAGTATGGGAATTCCTACCTCAGAATTGATATATATGGTATTCTGCAGATGCTTGGTTGTTCGCAGGTTTCCGATTAGGTGTGCTCCTGGTTCTCGACACACACATGTAGCTTACAAATTCTATTGGTTGTCACTGGTTCCAACACTCATACTTTGGGGGGAATTCTGTTACCCATGATTTTAGTCATCATGATGATGTATGGATGATGGTGTACTCAAGCTCTTCATCAGAACTTTCTCCTGAGAAAAGTTACTTTCTTCTCTTTCCAGAAATATCATTTTTTAAGGAGGTTCACAGGCTGCTAGTATATTTGCCTGTGAGAATGCATGATTCTTGCAAGATTCTTTAATCCAAGGTGTGAGAATTTCACACTGTGCTGAACTACTAGGGTGCGAACTCTTTCTAAAGCAAGGAAAAAGGTGAATTCTTGATGCTTCTAGAAGGGAATCTTCTAGAAGGATGAGATGGCATTCGAATGGTTATCCTAGTACTGGATTCTTTGATATTTTGGGATCATTCTTATCTAAGTAACTAATTCATTCTCTCCTATATATTGATGGAATTCTCATGGAAAAGGTTAAGCAAAGTTAAGAAAGATATTCATTGGAGAATTAGTGAAAGAATTGTGTGAAGGAATGATGCTACAGGAGCTTGGAGACTCTAGCAAGTTCATCCAAAGGAGTTGATCTTCTTCATGCAAGTGAGAAAGTGTGTGTGTCAGAGCCAAGGGCCATCGAAAGGAAGTTTTCAACATCAAGGCTCAGGTTATAATCTTTACTTTCCATTAATATGATACAGTAATATGTCCCTTTCCCATAAAGCTATTTCCACTTTATTGTATAATTCCTTGATCATATACATAGATTGACTGTTGAATAGATTGTGCTTTCTTCACTTTGGTTGGTTTGTGTGGTCTTGGTCTTGACTACATAAGAGCACTGGAGTGAAGTGGGAGCAACAAAGACCATAGGAAGTGATAATAAGGTATGTTATTATTTCTTGTCTCCTATTTAATTCAATAGTCAAAATCTAGGGAAAGAGTATTATTCTGTCTTGCTTTGTTCTAGATCCAGGTGGATCTAGGGAGATCGGTTTGTGTCTTCACTTACGGATTTATCCAATAACACCTATGACCAATAAAGAAAAGTGCTATAGTGGACACTGACTTTCCTTTGCATCAAGATAAACTATTCAAAGAAGAAGAAGGAAGAAGGGTAAATACATTTTACTGACGTTTGTCCTTGCTCAATCTAGGCTGATATTGATCTCCAAGTTCTTCAGAAGGTACTGAAATACAATGAGAAACAGCAATGATACTTCCTAATATACCTTGATTAGCTTCATGATGGATCTATGAAAGAAACAAGTTCATGAAACGTACACAAACTTTAAAGGAAACATGCCAAGTATAGATTTATATTAATGAAAAAAAAGTGAGATGCTTACAACCATGGATATAGGTGTAGCAGCTTCACCAAGCTCTCTTTATCCAGACCCTTTCTCAAATAATACACACAGGGAATATTGATGTTTCAATGATATCTCCCTTATGAGATCATAATTTTGATACTTCACAAAGTCTCTATCCAATACCACTCATGAGATCATAAGTTTGGTATCTCGCAATATCTATATCTCCTTTCACCATGAGAAGGCCTCCTTATATAGGCTTGGAGAGGCCTAACCACTTAAGAGATTATTGGGATAAGTTGAGGATTCTTCTCCTTTAGTTGTGGGTCTTCCATAATATCAAGCCTTGACCTTAGATCTGAATCCAACCAACTCCAGATATGAAGGGATTATTTCCTAATTTCCCTCAACAATCCAAAAATTTGCTCAAAAAATTCCATCGCTCCCTTAGAATGGGGCACAGAGCATTGGAACGCTGCCCCAAAAGAGGTCACAGAGCATTGGCACTCCCTGGTGGTATATAGGGGAGCACTACCTTCCAAAATTGATTTTTTAGTGGTTTTCTCAGTGGCAAAATATTTTCACTCTTTGTCAAATGACTTCTCCTCTTCAAAACCAGTCTTTTGAGGCGTCTTGTAAGTGTTCTTGATAATGTCCTCTGAGACACAACATAGGCAAGACGACAGTATGATATTTGTGATACTTGTGGGAGAAATGAGACACCTGTGACCTTTGGTAATGACGACAGTAGGCCATCATTGCAATGAGTAATTTTTATGTGTAACAATGGTTTCATAAATTGGACCCCTAAATCCAAATTTTGGATTGCTTCAAACTGAGAAAAACCCTATTTCTCAAAATCGATGAAAAAAACAACTTATGAGGGATTGGACCTAGGAGTGAGGGGTGATCTAGCTGAAATCCTATGCCAGGAATCCAACTAAGATGATGGTTCCTCAATTCGAGTCTCATTTTTCATGATATTCCCAATTGCAAATCATACCCCAAACCATTTCGGAGACTCTTGGCCAATTCATCCTCAGGGCATAAAATACTAACAGGGCAGCATTTTTGAGTTTTGTGAGATGTTGGAAGACTTTTTAGGCATGGAATAAGGGACCAAATTATCGATGTGATCCTAAGGGATGGTTTCATAAATTGGACCCCTTAAACCAAATGTTTCATTTCTTCAAACTAAGCAAAACACCAATTCTTGAAATCAATGAGTAAAGAAACTTTCAAGGCATGGCACCTGCGAGTGAGGGGTTCTCTAGCTGAAATCCTATCTGAGTAATCCATCGGATTTGATGGTTCCTCAATCTGAGTCTTGGTTTTCATTTTATTCCCAGTTGCAAGTCACATCCCAAACCATTTAGGGACTCTTGGCCAATTCCTCCTCAAGGCATAAAAACCTAATGAAGCAACACTTTTGAGTTTTGTGAGATGTTACAAGATTGTTTAGGAATGAAATATGTGACCACTAAATTGGACCATAAATTGGACCCCTAAATACAAATAGTGCATTGCTTCTTATTGAACAAAACCCTAGTTCTCTAAATCAATGAAGAAACAACTTCTGAGGGATTGGACCTGGGAGTGAGGGTGGTGTAGCATATATCCTATGCCAAGAATCCAATGGAGATGACGGTTCCTCAATCTGAGTCCTAATTTTCATTATATGTCGAGTTGCAAGTCACATCCCAAACCATTTCAGGGACTCTTGGTCAATTCCTCCTTAGGACATAAAAATCTAACAAAGCAGGATTTTTGAGTTCTGTGAGATGTTGCAAGCTTGTTTGGGCATGGACTATGTGACCAGATTTTCCATCCTATCCTGAAGCACGGTTTCATAAATTGGACCCCTAAATCCAAATGTTGCATTGCTTCAATCTAATAAAAACCCTAGTTCTCAAAATCGATGAAAAAAAACAACTTCTGAGGGATTGGACCTGGGAGTGAGGGGTGCTCTAGCTGAAATCATATGCTAGGAATACAATGGAGATGATGTTTCCTCAATATGAGTCTTGTTTTTCATGATATTCTTAGTTGCAAGTCACATCCCAAACCATTTCGGGGACTCTTGTCCAATTCCTCCTCGGGGCATAAAATCCTAACGAAGAAACATTTTTTAGTTTAGTGAGATGTTGCAAGACTTTTAAGGCATAGAATAGGTGACCACATTATCCATCTACTCCCGAGGGACAATTTTATAAATTGGACCCCTTAATCCAAATGCTACATTGCTTCAAACTTAGAAAAACACTAGTTCTTGAAATCAATTAGTAAATCAACTTCCAATTCATGTAACCCTAGAGTGAGGGGTGATCTAGCTGAAATTCTGTCTGAGTAATCCATTGGAGTCAATGGTTCCTCAATCTAAGTCTTATTTTTCATTTTATGCACAGTTTCAAGCCGCATCCCAAACCATTTTAGGGACTCTTGGACAATTCCTCCTCGAGGCATAACAACCTAATGGAGCATCATTTTTTAGTTATGTGAGATGTTGCAAGCTTGTTTAGGCATGGAATAGGTAACCACATTGTCCATCCACTCTCGAGGCATGGTTTCATAAATTGGACTCCTTAATCCAAATGTTGCATTGCTTCAAACTGAGAAAAACACTAGTTCTTGAAATCAAATGAGTAAAGAAACTTCCTAGGCATGGAACCTGTGAGTGAGGGGTACTCTATCCCAAATCCTATCTCAGTAATCCATTGAATTCAATGGTTCCTCAATAAGGGACTCGATTTTCATTTTATACCCAGTTGCAAGTCGCATCCCAAACCATTTCGAGAACTCTTGGCCAATTCCTCCTTAGGGAAAAAATGCCTAACAAAGAAGCATTTTTGAGTTCAGTGAGATGATGCAAGATTTCTTAGGCATGGACTAGGTGGTCACATTTTCAATCCACTTCTGAGGCATGGTTTCATAAATTGGACCCCTAAATCCAAATGTTTCATTGCTTCAAACCGAGCAAAACACTAGTACTCGTAATCGATGAAAAAAACAACTTTTGAGGGATTGGACCTGAGAGTGAGCAGTGCTCTAGCTGAAATCCTATGTGAGGAATCCAACAAAGTTGATTGTTCCTCAATCTGAGTCTTAATTTTCATTATATTCCCAGTTGCAAGTCGCAACCCAAACTATTTCAATGATTCTTGGACAATTCCTCCTCATGGCCTAAAAACCTAACGGAGGAGCATTTTTTAGTTTCATGAGATGTTGGAAGCTTCTTTAGGAATGGGTTTTGTGACCACATTTTCCATCCACTCATGAGGCAAGGTTTCATAAATTGGAACCCTAAATACAAATTTTGCATTGCTTCTTACTGAGAAAAATCCTATTTCTCAAAATCGATGAAAAAAACAACTTTTGGGGCATTAGACCCAGAAGTGAGGAGTCCTCTAGCTGAAATCCTATGCCAAGAATCCAATGGATAAAATGGTTCCTCAATCTGAGTCTTGGTTTTTGTGATATGCTCAATTTCAATTCGCATCCCAAACCATTTCGGGGACTCTTTGACAATTCCTCCTCAGGGCATAAAAACCTAACAGAGTATCGTTTTTGAGTTTTCTGAGATGTTGCAAGATGTTTTATGCATGGAAGAGGTCACCACATTTTCCATGCACTCCCGAGGCATGGTTTCATAAATTGGACCCCTAAATCCAAATTTTTCATTGCTTCTTACTAAACAAAACCCTAGTTCTCCAAATCGATGAAAAAAACAACTTTTGAGGCATCAAAATCAGGAGTGAGGGGTGATATAGGTGAAATCCTATGCCAAGTATCCAATGGAGATGAGGGTTCCTCAATCTGAGACTTTTTTTTTTTTATATTCCCAATTGCAAGTCGCATACCAAACCATTTTGGGGACTCTTGGCCAATTCCTCCTTGGGGCATAAAAACCTAACAGAGTAGAATTTTGTATTTCCATGAGATGTTGAAATATTTTTTAGGCATGGACTAGGTGACCACATTGTATATCTTCTCCTGAGGCATGGTTTCATAAATTGGACCCCTAAATCGTATTTTTTCATTGCTTCTTACAAAGAAAAACCCTATTTATCCAAATCAATGAAAAAAACAACATATGGGGCATGGGACCGGGGAGTGAGGGGTGATCTAGCTTAAATACTATGCTAGAAATCCAATGGAGACCATGGTTCCTCAATCCAAGTCTCAATTTTCGTTATATATTGAGTTGAAAGTTGCATCCCAAACCATTTCAATGACTCTGATTTCTCCTGAGGGCATAAAAATCTAACAGAACAACATTTTTGAGTTCTGTGAGATGTTACAAGCTTATTTAGGCATGGAATAGGTGACCACATTGTCGATCCACTCATGAGGGATGATTTCATAAATTGGACCCCTTAATCCAAATGTTACATTGCTTCAAATTGAGACAAACACTAATTCTTGAAATCAATGAGTAAAGAAACTTTTAAGGCATGGAACCCAAGAGTGAGGGGTGCTCTAGCTAAAATCCTATCCCAATAATCCATTGAAGTAGATGGTTCCTCAATCTGAGTCTCATTTTTATTTTTATGCCTAGTTGCAAGTGGCATCCCAAACCATTTCGGGGACTCCTGGACAATTCCTCCTCAGAGCATAAAAACCTAACAGAGTAGCATTTTTGAGTTACGTGAGATGTTGAAAACTTGTTTAGGCATGGACCATTTGACCACATTTCCCATATCTCGAGGGATGGTTTCATAAATTAGACCCCAAAATCCAAATGTTGCATTGCTTCTTACTTAGCAAAACCCTAGTTCTCCAAATCAATGAAAAAAACAACTTTCGAGGCATGGGACCCGAGAGTGAGGAGTGATCTAGATGAAATCTTATGCCAAGAATCCAATGGATATGACGGTTCCTCCATCTGAGTCTCAGTTTTCGTTATATGCCAATTTGTAAGTTGCATTCCAAACCATTTTGGCGACTCTTAGTCAATTCCTCCCGAGGGTATAAAAACATAACGACGAAGTATTTTTGAGTTTTGTGAGATGTTGCAATCTTGTTTAAGCATGGAATAACTTACCACATTATCAATCCACTCACGGGGCATGGCACGCGGGAGTGAGGGGTGCTCTAGCTGCAAGGCATGAAAAGGAAATGAATGACATAGCATCGCAAGGCATGGCATGATATGGAAAGGCATGGTATGGAAAGATAAGGCATGGCAAGTGAATGCAAGGCATTGTATGTAGGGGAATGGCATGGAAAGGAATACCATATGATAGTTGTTATCACTTTGTAAACTTTGTTCGGTTGAGAAACAAATGACAGAGGAAAACTACAAACCAACTTTGAGGCTTGAAACTAGCCTTTCGTACCTAAAGAGGGATCTCTTTGGAGACTTTGTCTCTATATGGGATATAACTTTGAACTCTAGGCTAGATTTAACACTTTGAAACAATATTTTCTGGTTCTATTGGTGAAAGAAAGCAACACCTTGGGCTATGGATTCGATTTAAGAAAACTACAAAAATAAATGACTTAGTGAATGAACTCGAGATGATAAAGGATAAATGAGCAACAGTCTTCCATTAAAAATTGTTGTGTGTGGTGAGATAAGAACACATGAAGAAACTCGAAGCACCATTGGGGATGAATTCGGAGTTAACTTATAGGAAAACGGTTTGTCTAAATGGCGTGAATCTAGAACACTGCGCAGTGAATTCTAGATTTGAAATTACATTCTGATTCAAACAGAGATTACATATATGAATATAAAGAACACAGGAAAGCACATATGCAAAGAAAGAATAAAATACATAAAACTTCCACCATTATAATATTTTCATCAAAGCTTCAGAACTTCTGCATTAAGTTTCACTTGGATCAAAAAACTACAATCAATAGTAATTGTATACACTGTTTTTCCAACCAACCCATCTTACATTGAAAATATGGAATATATAGACAAGGTTTTGCCGCTTGGGCCACCCTGCATTCTAAATACTATCCATAGAAACTAGGTTTCAACTACACTCTATCAAATGACTCTTTGAATGGCCTTTTGATAAAAATAGAATTGGCTACAATCGACAGCATCATAGTCGCTCGTCCTTGCCACGACATTTTAGTCATCAACAAGATCTCGTCGTTAGAAGATGATGTGTCGATTATTTCCTTTGATAGGGCATCTGGACGATCAAGTGTTATGTCAGACTCTTGCCACATATTGTAACAGCCATGATCTCTGTCGCGTGACCGTTTGTTGGTGTGTGCATATGGCGGGTGATTGCATACCATTGTAGGTGCCTCCAAAATGATAACCCCAACTAGGGAACAATGCCTCTTCTTCAAATTGTTGCATGTCTAACATACACATGTCCTTCACCATGAGATCCCATCGTATTGCGTCATATGTTTTTCGCGTGGGTATATGTCAGAGTCTAATTCCTTGCCACATCTGAGGAGACAAAAAATGGGGTCGATCAATCATGCGTCTAGTCTTGTTTGCAGTTTGGATACTTGAAGCTCTCTCCTGAGAGACCATTTTTTCCTTTTCAGGTTCATCACTTGCCTTTGTAGAACCGCATTCCCTTTCAGCTTCTTCTGTGCTCTGGCCAGAGATGCGTGAACTTTCTCCATGATCGGTTCACATTCCTTGAAGTGTTTCACATTCCTTTCATATGAAACCCTCTCTGTTTTGTGCAACTGTATGATCGTATCCTGCACTTCCCTAAGTTATCTCTTTATCCAAGTCATGTTTCCCTCGTGACCTTATGATGATGATACTTCGATGATATTCGTTGCTAACTATTGTCTCAAATATTTGTTTTCTTGGTATAAGTCAACAATAGTGAGCTACGCTTTCTTCATCTGTTGTGATGGATCATGAACATATATGATTTTGATGTCTTTCCTCCTCCTTCTGACCCATATTTCTCGAGTTGTTCCTTCAATGGGCTCTAGCTAAATAGCATGCATGAGTAACTCTTCAACCGCTGACTTGGCACATGGCTCGTTCGGGACTCGGGTCCCTCCAGCCTTCTTGTTTTTCCTTGGCCTCCACCTTCTCCTGGGTATTTTTTGTTGGGGGGATAGGGCTTCCAATATCCTTCCTTCCACCACAACCCTTCCTTCTTCAGCCTTCACACGGTGTGATGTTACCCTTTCGGTAGGTACAGGGAAATCCCCCTTTGGGTCCTTGGGAATGCCTATTGCAAGTAGAAACGAATCCTGGTTATTCCCTAGTCACCTTACTCCTCCACCATCAGCAATTTAATCAGTGATACGTGCGATGTTTCCTCTTCGACAGATCTAGTTCATCTTGGTTCTTGTGCTCTATTTATTAGAGACTTTGTTTTAAGAAGAAAGGCATATTTAACGATCTCCTCCCTATGAAGTGCATCAACAGTCTAATGCGGTGTGGATATATTTTGTCAAACCTTCCTTCACGGGTGAAATATTTCTTAATCACCTCCATGATTTTCTGAAAAGGCCCCTGCAAATGTCTACTTGGAACACCCATTTCAACCTTCCCACCTAAGCAGTCTCACTTAATGAATTCTTTGTAATATTGTGTGTCCAAAGGCATTCCCTTAAACCACCTTTCACCGTGTGAAGGGATCTTTGTCATGGCTGACATATTTTCCTCTCTCACTTGGAAAGAGACACCTGCAATTACCGTACGGGACCCGTCTGTTATCACCCCATAAATTATGGGAATCAACTGATGACTTGGATATTATCTGTATCTTTGTTTTCATTGACAAATTATTTTTCATTCTGTAAATAATTTGAGAAAAGGAAAAAGAAAAGAAAAAAGAAAAGAGGGCATAAAAGAATTGAAAAGAAAAGCCCCATGCAATAATAGTAACTTGGCCATACCTTTCAAGCATGGCCAAGTTCTTTTTAAATTTAATGTTGCTAGATTAGTGAATAAATCTGACTAGACTGTCTAATCCTGGTCAGATAGCCCTTAGGTTAGATTAGTGAATAAATCTGACCAGAGTGTCTAATCCTGGTCAGAGAGCCCTTAGGTAGAGTAATCTCTTAACCCAAAAGTTTAATCTGGGTTAATTGTCCTAGGAAGATAGGTTAGCAGGTAGGTTAGTTGCTTCATTTGCTTCACCACCCATGAAAACAGATCGATGAAAATGCTACACCATGTCTCCTTTGCCTAAGAATAGTTTAGATGATGTCCCCTTGGTGGTGTCTATGTGAGAAATTGGGGAAAACCCATAAAATGCTTTATATCCTAAGTTTTTCCCCAAGTACATATTTCTCAGCTCCCAACTTATGTTTCCTGCACATCTCGACTGTTCTGATCTAGGCGCCAAGATCTATGGTTCACAGTGCATTCCGGACCCCCCTGACCATTATGCTTTTAACCGGAGGGGGGGGTCCAGAATCGGTAATAACATGGGCACACATCTGGACGGCTCAGGGAGGAGTGCTTAAATCAACGGTCCACAATGGATTTC
This sequence comes from Picea engelmannii, assembly GCA_009831015.1. Classification (NCBI taxonomy): domain Eukaryota; kingdom Viridiplantae; phylum Streptophyta; class Pinopsida; order Pinales; family Pinaceae; genus Picea; species Picea engelmannii. Next base: position 235,064 of record ML784197.1, on the reverse strand, counting down.
AGACCCCCCCG
>ML784197.1:196718-235041 GCA_009831015.1 Picea engelmannii | reverse complement strand
GGGGGGTCCAGAATGAGTATTAAAGAGCGCGCTCAGATCTGCGGCCAGGAAACAAGCGCGCAGATCAATGGATCACAATGGATTTTGGACCCCCCTGGTGTTCTGCTTTTAACCGAGGGGGGGGGGTTCGGAATGGATATTCCTTTCGGCGGGCCCCTGGTCATACGTGGCGTCAGCCTATTGGTCCTCAAGTCCCATCCCCCACATGCTATCTGATAGCCCATCACTTATGCATGTCATCCTCCACTAAGTCCACTTGTTCCACTTGTTCCCGGGGTCGTGTCACATCCCATAACTGTTGTTAATCCCTGTTGTCAGTCCTTCACCCTTTTCACTCATGACCAGCCCCTTATTGCGACTTTCACTTCAAATCACCTCCAATCCCTAGCATCCACATCACCCATTTGTATGTTTTGGTCACCGTCACCTGCCATATCACCCCCAAGTGGCCCGTTGTCCATTAATTACTGGATAATATATCCGTTGTCATGCTGACCGATTTCCCACGTCCGACCGACCCCATTTTTAAATAAAACTACCGTTATTCCCCTTTCATTCTTTATTCGTCCATCGCGCCAGAAATCTTACCTCTTATTCCTCCATTGCTTCCCCGTCGCCTTCATCCATAGTCAGTCGACCCCACTAACATATTGTTTATTGCAGGTACTGTTGCAGAGATGGTGCCAAAGCCAAGGCTAGCGGAAGGAGAAGAGAATCCTTTTCTTCCTCCTCCTGTTGACCTGGAAAAAATCCCGTTGGTGGATAAAGACAGGTTGATCATAGATACCATTTGCGACTTCGATTTTTCAGACCTCCAGTCATGGCTCTCGGAAGTGTTCCTAGACCAGAGAGATGAGATCGGACTCTGGGAGTCCAATTTACCCCTATACCTTTTTCCCCAGACCCACCACTTTCCCGAATTCACCCTCAAATGCCAAGCACATAATATTCCTGACTAGAGGGCCATCGTTTCATCATCTGGAGACGTCCTCTTTTTCATCACTCCCAAAGACATTGACCAAATGATGCAAATTCCCCGTATTGATTCTGGCTCTCTTTTCGACCTAGAGATCCTTACAGAGCTGTATCAAAAGATGACCTTTCCACAGAGAGCTAAAATTTTTGAGTTGTTCCTTCCCACCTACGCTCAATTCCCTTCCACCAATCCACCTTACCCGTCAACCATGTTCTCCACCAAGGGTAACCAGATCATTTCCTCTCTTTGCGCTCTATTAGGATATTATTCCGACCAGTGGGTAGATGAGCCCATTCTGAGTTTTCTATCCATTTTCACCACTAACAAAAAACCTACCACCCAGTTCGATTTCAGTACCTTCCTGGCCAACAATATTCACGAGCAGTTCGTGAATTTTGGCATAGAGGGCATGTTTAGATATTCGTCCATATTGGCCTACATGTTTGTTTTTTATCAAGCTGATAAATTCAGTTTTTCTATGCGAAAAATGGACGCAGATGGAAAGCCTCAGCCAGTAATAGCATGGACCTCTTTATTGAAGCGTAACTCTACTGAATACGACTTCAAAGAATTCATTGATCAGTTTACCACCTGGTGGTAAGCATGTTGAGTGGCAGGCCTGAGCCAGGAATAAACGATGAAGTCCAGAGAGTTCTGCATCTCGCAGACAACGCAAAGACAGGAGACTGGTACCTGTACCAAAACCACACCGAGATCAAAGTTTTTGGGTGTGAATTGGCACCTTACAAACTACCTCAATATGTGCCGGTAAGAATCTTTGCGTTAGAATATATTAGACAGATAATGAATTCGGATGACATTCATTTTGTTTCCCTGAAGAAGAAGCAGCAATTGAGAATCAAGGGGCAGATTGGTTCTTTCATCTGCAATAGTCGAGGAGCCAGGGAAGAAGCTGACAGAATGTTGAAGGAGATGAAATTATTTAAAAGTTTCACATGGCACTATGATCCATGCGAGATCATTTCATAAATGCGGGTGAGGAATAAGAATATCCCGTATGTGCATGAGTCCAAGCCCGATATCGAAAAATTTGAGAATCAGACGGTATGGGTGCCTGACACCTTAGTCGAAATGGAACAGCAAGTTGAAGTGGAACAGCAGGTGCCCTCGACGAGTGTGCCACCCACTACCACACCTCAGGTTCCCAAGGAAAAAAGGCCTCGACAAGAGTCATCTCCACCTGTAACAGAGTTGTCATCAGAGGAGTTCCAGATGCACACCAAGAGGCCAAAGACAGTTTCAACGCCTGGCACGACAGTAGAACAAGAAGTCCTGCCTACCACAGTAACTACCCCAGTGATCAATCTGGTCATTCTACCTTTTGGTTCGAGCCAGCATAAGGAAATCACAACCGCAATACCGAAGAAATCCACAGATTCTCCCCTGGATACTCAGCCAAGAAAAACTGGGCCCAAGTTGGGCATTTTCGAGAAGTACGAATTGATCAAGAAAAAGAACCAGACCCTCACCAGCAGTACTTACGCCCAGTTTCGGAAATAGTTTTCAACTGCGTAGCACAGGCTGTTGTCTACATTTGATACAGAAAAGGGAAGAATGCGCATGGCCTACCTCCAAGCCCAGGTACCGTATCCCAAAGTGATCTCAGACTACAAGAGGGCCACCTTCGAATTTCAGGCGAAGGATGTGCATCCAGCAGATCAGATGGATCTACACAAACAAACAGGGGAGATGGTTTTTCACACATTGGCAAACGTTGTATCTTCTGTAGCAAAATTTCAAGTGTCACTGAATAATTCTCAGACACAACTCAAGCTGGAGAAAATATCATCTTTCGCAAAAGACAACAGAATCAAGACGTTGGAGGAGCTGGTCCTCAAGATCGGTTATGATCCTGTGAACGTCAAAGCAGCAGAAGAGATGATAAACAAAAAGAATGCAAACATCGCATCCTTAAGAAAACAGCTGAAACTCCCGCCCACTGAGGACTCACAAGCGAAGGAGATAGCATAGAAAGAAGGTGAGAAGGATGAGATGCTAAAGTTTCTCATGGAGCAGAATGCTCAACTCAAGGAAATGGAAGTTCAGATGGAAAAATTATTGAAAGAGAAAGAACAGATAAAGCCTATGGAAGGCATTCCATTAAGTGCTATCCCCATTGCCGGATTGAGCACTGCAACAGTTACAGCAATTCCATCAGCGACACCAGTGACATCACAGGAGGGAACAACTGACCTCACCAAATCCCTGGAAAAGATGAACCTACAAGAGACTAAAATCAGCAGGCTTAAGAAAGAAGTTGAGAATCTCCAGGAACTCAAAACTTCTTTCCAGTCCAGTCTCTCCAAAGAGAAACAGGTAACTGAGTAGCTAAGGAAGGAACTACAGCAACTCCAAAAACAAACAGTGGCAGGGAAGACTTTGGCTGAGGTCAAAGAGAATGTATGGACAAACATCATAATGTCCATAAATGAAATATGGCCAATGATCCAGATTATGTTTGAACAGAATCAGTTGGTCCAGAGGAGCCAACAAGCCATTGAGAAGATTAGAATAGAGTTGGGAGACATGCCCACACAAGCAAATGAGATCATCAGATTCTTAAATTCTAAGAACAGAGAAGAGCTAGAGGAACTGAAGATCAAGGACAGAACAGAGACCATAATTGAGGTAAAAAGGGTTTTGCCTAAGAGAAGTCTAATGCTTCAGCTGGAAGAAAAGGTTCAGGTCATGGACCAAGAAATACAAAGATTCTTCAATAAAATTGATGCTCTCCAAAAGAAAGGTCTACCTGGTCTAAAAGTCATTAATGATAAATTGATGACACTCCCAGATTATAAAAAGAGACTGTCTGAAGTGTCTAAAGACAGATCGAAGTTTGTTGGCATACAAGGGAGCATCACTGGTAAAGCATTCCTGGACGCCCTTCAATTGGACATCAGTATCCAACATGAGATTCGATACATTTTCCTCACAAAGCCCACGTTTTCTAAATATACGGAAATGGATGAAGTGTATTGGAGACTAATCAAAGTCACTGTGCCTAGTCAGATCAGATGGGAGGAGCTCAGCGATCTTCTCGATTAGCAGCTGAGTTGTCCAGGTCCAGTCACCTGTCCAGTCAGAAGAGGTTACACAGGAGCCTCGCCAACGGCCTACCCTAGAAATTCTGCATGTAGTTGTACCGAGTCATCAAGCAGTTTTGATTAGTTAAATCAGTTAGGCTAAAAATAGAATGAGCATGTCCTGATCAGTTATGACAAGAACGTTTGTAATTTGAATTATAAATACGTCACCTTTCGAAGTGTTGAGGGTTGTTGATATTTACACCCTGACGCTATCAGACTATAACCATTTTGAAGGAGATCTGCCATTAATGAAAAGGAAGCACTTTTATAGGATTCTTGCATGTTTTCACTGGTGATGTTTATTCTCTAAGTTGAATGTTATTCTTACTTTGTGATCATATTGTTTTTTGAAACTAATCTTTAAGAGTAACGTATGTTGCAGGATTTATCTTAGATACCCTGTTTGCGACTCTGAAGATTTTAATGTTTATCTTCTGATGTTTTCAATTAATAAATTCTTAACTGCTTGTTAATTGAAAGTATCTTCTCATCTTTTCTTCAATCCATCATTTAATCTACTAAAAGATCCAGTGAGTGCATTATCTCGCCCTGTGGAAGTATTCTTTATCGTTTCTGGTTGTATTTCATACTTAAATAATACAGACCCCATAGCCTAATGGAAGTGTAGACGGACTCAACCAAACTCAAAAACACTTTTACAACAAAACCTACCTATTCCTATACCTAGCCTAATATCTAAAGTTATAAACAAAGCTAAATCATATAGAGAGATCCCTCTCTGAAGCTGGAAGGGCTAGATTCCCAGCTTTAAAAGCGGTTGGATAAAGTTACCTTCGTAGATTTCTTCTGTTTCAAACTCTAGGAAATTTACCAAGTGCTAACATAATGGCGACTCCACTGGGGAAGAACTAAAAATTGACAATTTCGTGTTTTCTTTCCCCTAAAAGAACGTTTGATTTTGAGAACAAAGTAATGTTAGAGGTTGATCAAACTTTGTACATATTATTTTCATACTCACAAAATTAAAAAGTATATATATAAAAACCAAAAATAGTTCTAGATTCCAAGAGAGTTCACACTCGATCTCATCCCGACCCAGAACTCTCAATAGTGATAGATAACCCCGAACATTTGCTCAGGCGAAAGGCCTCGGTTGTCGACTCTGGGAGTCATACTGCCCTGCATAAGTCTCCTTCCTTTTCCGGAGAACCAGATATCTCTCAAAACCTTGATCTTGATACCTTTCCACCTCGAAGCCTGGTTAGAACTCGGTCTGAAACTTTTGTGTCTAGACTCGTCTTTGACCCAACTGTGTTGCAACCTCGAACCCCCGAAGTCTTGTCTCCCACGACTAAACTACAAATCACTAACTCAGTACCTCCCAGTTCCTCCTCTTCCTCATCTTCAGTCATTACTTCTCCGACCATCCAGGTTGTTTTTCCACCTCCTCCACCCATCATGGTAGCTCGATATGCTCCTTTGGTGTTGGTTGCGCTGCTACATTCCATGCCCCAAGACTATCAAACTAGACTTCTGTAGTTCGATGCAATCGGACCTTTAAACGCCCAACAACATGTGGATAAAATGAATGATTATTTCGACCTACAAGAAGTTGATGAGGCTGACGTTCAAATGTGACTGTTTGCCCAGAGTCTGTCAGGAGATGTCAAGAAATGGTTCAAAGATTTACCTTCCACCTCAGTTCCTGACCTTGTGGCGTTCCAAAGAAGTTTTCTTGACAGATGGGAGGTAAAGAAAAACCCTCTCCAAATACTGTCAGAATACGAGAATATAAAAAGAAATCAAGGTGAGACGGTACAAGATTATTGCACCCATTTTAATGACTTGTATAATGCAATCCCAACTGAAATCAAACCTCCACAAGGTTTGGCATTGATTAAATTCCCTGATGGATTTGATGCTGACATGTCTTACCAATTAAGAGAAAGAAATGTTGCCACCCTAGAAGACATGCAGAAAAGTGCTATTAGTGCGGAGGCCAATCTGTTGGCGAAAAGGGCCCGTCAGAGGTCAGAAAGGAGAGTCATGATCAAAGAAGAACCTTCCACGTCAACCACTGATTCCAAATGGGATTCTGTGGTCAGAAATTTGGAACTATTGCTAGAAAGAGTGAATGTGTCAGACAGAAATTCTCCGAGAGACAACACACATGCACCTCCGATTCGGAACCCCAATTTTAGGAGAAATCCTCCTCATATCAGACAGAGAGATCCTCGGGATCAAAGAGAGTAGAGGGGCCCAGATCAGTAGATTAGACCTCCCCTGCAAGAAAACTACGCTGATGAAGGGGGAGAAGTGATTGAGGAATTGGAGGACACACACATCAACCTCATGGGCATTCATGAAAACAAGGCCATTTTCCTTACTCAAGAAGAGCAGGAACTCTTTCTGCTAAATCAAACAAAGGTAAGTGAAGAAGCCAAAGATGTTGAACAATAGGCATTTGAGAATGCTATTCTGTAGGTACATCCGCAGTACAACCTGCGTAGCAAGAAGACAGAAGGGAGTTCGAAGACAGAATGGATTTCTTCCAAGAAGACGACCGAAACACAGAAGACAATTGAAACCAAGAAAACCCCTAAAACTTCTACTGAGACTACTGCCGAGAAGACTTCTGAGAAGACTACTGCCGAGAAGACTTCTGAGAAGACTACTGCCGAGAAGATTTCTGAGAAGAGTAAAGTTGACACCCCTTTGAAGAAAAGCATCACCATTCTGAAAAGACCATCACAACCTGATGCTTCATATGTTAACCTGTTGAGTACTTCTGAGTCGAAGAACATGGCAGACAAATCAGAACCGATGAGCCAAGGAAGAGATTTTACACCCTTTAGCCTTGAAGGGGAATTGGAAAAAATAAAAATTCCCATCCCACTTACAGAGTTGATGAACAGAGACGGTTATCATTCACAGGTAATAAAATCACTGGCCATTGAACCTAACATAGGCACCAAGGCCTTGACTATTGGATCAGTGACTCATTCAGACATAGTGAACCTTACTGACGATCATCCCAAACTCCTTTTTGGACCTGAAGTAGATGGTCGAGACGATACAGGTGATGTAGCTCCCTTTTACATCAGTTTAAACATACATGACTTGATATTGCATAACGCTATGCTGGACTCAGGTGCCTCACATAATCTGATGCCTAAAGAAGTAATGGAAAAACTGGGACTAGAGGTCACCAGACCATACAAGGATTTACATTCATTCGACTCCAACAAAGTCAAATGTATTGGTTTGATCAAAGACCTGTGCATCACCCTGGTTCAGATCCCTTCAAAAAGCATGGTAATGGACGTGGTGGTTGCAGACATCCCGCCTAAGTATGGAATGTTGTTATCCCAGTCTTAGGGAGCTAAGTTGAAAGGAACCCTCCAGCTGGATATGTCTTATGCCACTATCCCAGTGTTCAGACAACAGAGGAGGTTATACAGAGAAACACTGATGAAGTACATGGTCAGTAGTCAGGAAAAACCGCACAATTACCCCCTTTACTCTGCACATTCTGATTTAGATTCGTTCATCTTGTACAATGATGGTGATACGGAAGAGAAAGATACTCAGCTGATGGAAGATGTATCTAGTCAAGGTGAAGGTTCAGAAATCGGTGAGGTAGCAAAGATGAAAAATGTAATCAGTGAAGAATTCCCCATTGATTTCTGGAGCATGGATTTTGATGGAGCCGTGAGTAAAGAAGGAGCAGGAGCTGGAGTCTGGTTGCATAATCATCGAAACAAGTATTCAGAAAATCATTCCTACAAATTAAATTTCTAGTGCACTAACAATGTTGTCAAGTATGAAGCTTTAATGCTCGGTCTGAAGTTGTTAAAAAAGGTTGGTGCTAAGCAGATAATGGTAAGGGGTGACTTTGAATTAATAATCAAGCAAATTAAAGGTGAGTATGATGCTAAACATCTGTGCCTTAGAGCCTACAGGAATGTTGTTCTTGATGCTTTGAAGTGTTTTAATGAGGTTGACTTGCAGGTAATGTCGAGAGGACAGAATATTCTAGCCGATGGATTGGCTACGTCAGCAGCCTCCTGCAAGATTCCTTTCCGCCAAACTCACCCATACACTGTTGAGGTGAAATGCAGACCGATGGTTCCCGATAATATCAGGTACTGGCAAGTGTTTTGAAATGATGATCAGATAGAGGACTTTCTGCAATGCAAGAACGATTTTGAATGTACAAATATAGATTTAGAAAATGAAGACGAGAGTGTAAATAATTCTAAGTTTGAAATAGATAGTGTGAATACTGTAGATTCAGGAGTAGATACAGTAGATTCAGGAGAGTTAGGGGATGATGAAATGGATGTTGATGTTTTACAGTTGAAAAGCAATGTTTTACCTAGAGGTCTTGTTCCTTTAGAAGATCTGTTTGACAGTAACGATGTAGCTAAGAAACCAAAAATAGAAGCCCATGGACAAGAGGTAGAGGACTGCAATATAGGGACTGAAGAGAAGCCTAGGATGGTCAAACTATCCAAATCATTACCCCCAGAAAAAAAGCTTAAATACATTGAGCTATTCAAAGAATATACAGATGTTTTCTCCTGGGGCTATGAAGATTTAAAAGCCTATGATACCAGCATCATACAACACAGGATTCCCATAAAGGAAGAGCAAAAACTGTTTAGGCATAAACTTAGGAGGATAAATCCCAAGCTGCTCCCTCTGATAGAAAAAGAAATCAAGAAAATGTACAATGCCAAGATCATAGTCCCGCTACGTTTCTCTAAGTGGGTTTCTAATTTAGTCCCTACACGTAAGAAAATCGGGGAAATCAGACTTTGCATAGATTTCTGAAATCTGAACAAAGTATCTCTGAAAGATAATTACCCATTACCGAAAATGGACCATCTCCTGCAAAGGGTGGTCGGGTCCAGTAGGATATCTCTGTTGGATGGTTTCTCAGGTTACAACCAGGTCCTAGCTCACCCATATGATCAAGATAAAACCGCTTTTACCACACCATGGGGCACTATGTGAAGATGCCTTTTGGTCTGATGAATGCAAGAGCCACGTTTCAGAGGGTAATAGATATCGCCTTCATGGAAGAATCTGGTAAGTTCATCGTTGTTTATTTAGATGATGTGACTGTGTTTTCCAAATCTGATGACGAACATCTACGGCACCTTAGACAAGTTTTCGAGAAATGTAGAAGATTTGGGATTTCTTTAAATCCTAAGAAGTGTCTTTTTGGGTTAGAAGAAGGAAAACTGTTGGGACACATCATCTCTAAAGATGGAATCAGAATAGACCCCAACAGAATCGATGCCATACTAAAGTTAGAACACCCAAGAAACCTCAAAGAACTACAGTATTTTATAGGGCAGATTAACTTTCTACGAAGATTTATTCCCAATCTGGCCGAACTCCTACGCAACATTACAAACATGCTTAAAAAATACGTAAAAATAAAATGGGACTCTGAGTCTAGACAATCCTTCGAACAAGTCAAACGAGCACTCACAGAGGCCCCAGTCTTGATCAGTCCCGATTTCACTAAAGATTTTTATCTTTTTTCTTTCGCCTCTGAACATACTATAGCAGCGGTATTACTGCAGAAGAACAGTGAAGGGTATGAACATCCCATAGCTTTCTTCAGCAAATCTTTAAGAGATGCTTCCCTAAACTACAATATTATGGAGAAGCAGGCTTTTTCCTTGGTAAAAGCCATAAAGGATTTCAGGGTCTATATTCTCCATTCTCACACCATAGCTTATGTTCCAAATGCAGTAGTAAAGGATATCTTGACACAGGATAACCCTGATGGAAGAAGGGGAAAGTGGATTGTTGTCATTCTAGAATAATATATAGAGATTAAGCCCACAAAATTGATCAAAGGCCAAGGCCTTGCTAAACTGATGGCTGAATCTAACTTCCAGGCTCTTGACATTAATTTTCTAGATGTGGCAGATGAATAGGGCGAGATGGCGACTCCAAACGTTAGAGAGGTATTTCTCAACTCTCCATGGTATGAAGACCTTATATTCATTCTACAAAATTTACAATCTCCCCCTGGTTTAACTAAGACTAAAGCTAGATTTTTAAAGTTAAAGGCTTTGAAATTTTGTATTCTAGAAGGAAATTTGTATTGGAAAGACCCTGCATGTATTCTTTTAAATTATTTACTAAAAGATGAAGCTGATAAAGTGTTGCAGGAGTTTCATGCAGGAGAATGTGGTGGCCATTTGAACTGGAAGGTTACACCCAACAAAATACTCAGAGCTAGATTTTACTGGTCCACCCTGTTTGCAGATGTACATCAGAAAGTAACAGCATGTCACCAATGTCAATTGTTTGAAGGTAAAAGGAAACTCCTTCCTCTACCTCTTAAACCAATCTCATTTGAGGCTCCTTTCCAGCAATGGGGACTTGATTTCATTGGAGAAATACACCCTCCTTCTTTGGGCCAACACAGGTGGATTCTTACTGCCACTGATTATTTTACCAAATGGATCGAGGTTGTACCAAGCAGGCAAGCCACTGACTCTGTTATTATCAAATTTCTTGAAAATAATATTTTGTCTCGTTTTGGTTGTCCTAGAAAGATCATTACTGACAATGAAGTTGTCTTTCGGTCGAAGAAACTCATGGATTTTTGCAACCGGTACCACATTGGCTTGGGGCATTCCACAGCCTACTACCCTCAGGGGAATGGGTTGGGAGAGTCTTCAAACAAAACTTTGGTAAATGTCATCAAGAAAACATTGCAGGAAAACAAAAAATCATGGCACGATAAATTGGTATTTTCCTTATGGGCAGATAGATTGACCACCAAAAGGTCAATTGGCATGTCACCTTACCAGTTGGTCTATGGTACAGAGATAGTTTCCCCTACTTCTCTAGGAGTCCCTATCATGAAATTACTTCAAGAGGTGCAAGCTGAGCCAAATGAATCACAGAGAAGAATCAACCAGATGATTCATTTGCAACAGACTAGAGAAGAAGTTTTCAACAAAACACAGGTCATCCAAGAAAACATCAAGAAGATCTTTGACAAACGAACCAAGGAAGATGATTTTGAGCTGGGAGATCTGGTGTTGAGATGGGATGCCAGGAATGAAGACAAGGGAAAGCATGGGAAATTTGACAACCTGTGGACAGGGCCTTACATGATCCAAGCTTTCAGAGGAAACAATTATTTCTTGCTAAACAACGTCGATGGGTTAGATCTTCCAGGAGCACCTGTGAATGGAAGAATGCTGAAACATTATGTCTCTCCCCAGTAAAAGATTTGAAGAACTCACTCTCCATTGTACATACCAGTTTTATTTTTTTATTTTTTTACTTGCATTTCTGAGTGATAAACATTAGTCAGTCGGTTGAAGCCCAAAGAGAAGGCCCTAAGCTGCTGACCATTGTTTTTCCAAGTTTTGAGAATAAGATCAATGAAGGCTACAAGGCAGATATGTTCAGAATGACAGGAACCAGGATTCTTGGCACTTAACAGGGCAAGTACCATCCCCAGGTGGAGCCGTTGTTATCACCCCATAAATTATGGGAATCAACTGATGACTTGGATATTATCTGTATCTGTGTTTTCATTGACAAATGATTTTTCATTCTCTAAATAATTTGAGAAAAGGAAAAAGAAAAGAAAAAAGAAAAGAGGGCATAAAAGAATTGAAAAGAAAATCCCCATGCAATAATAGTAACTTGGCCATACCTTTCAAGTATGGCCAAGTTCTTTTTAAATTTAATGTTGCTAGATTAGTGAGTAAATCTGACTAGACTGTCTAATCCTGGTCAGATAGCCCTTAGGTTAGATTAGTGAATAAATCTGACCAGACTGTCTAATCCTGGTCAGATAGCCCTTAGGTAGAGTAATCTCTTAACCCAACAGTTTAATCTGGGTTAATTTTCCTAGGAAGATAGGTTAGCAGGTAGGTTAGTTGCTTCATTTGCTTCACCACCCATGAAACCAGATTGATGAAAATGCTACACCATGTCTCCTTTGCCTAAGAATAGTTTAGATGATGTCCCCTTGGTGGTGTCTATGTGATAAATTGGGAAAAACCCATAAAATGATTTATATCCTATGTTTTTCCCCAAGTACATATTTCTCCGCTCCCATCTTATGTTTCCTACACATCTCAATGGTTCTGATCCAGGCACCAAGATCTACAGTGCACAGCGCATTTCGGACCCCCCCCCCGACCATTATGTTTTTAACCGGAGGGGGGGGGGGTCTGGAATCGGTAATAACATGGGTGCACATCTAGACGGATCATGGAGGAGAACTTAAATCAATGGTCCACAATGGATTTCGGACCCCCCTGTCCTTTCTGCCTTTAATGGAGGGGGGGTCCAGAATGAGTATTAAAGAGCGCACTCAGATGTGCGGCCAGGAAACAAGCACGCAGATCAATAAATCACAATGGATTTCGGACCCCCCTGGTGTTCTGCTTTTAACCGAGGGGGGGGGTCCGGAATGGATATTCCTTTTGGCGGGCCCCTGGTCCTCAAGTCCCATCCCCCACATGCTATCTGACAGCCCATCAATCATGGACGTCATCCTCCACTGAGTCCACTTGTTCCACTTGTTCCTGGGGTCGTGTCACATCCCATAACTGTTGTCAATCCCTTCTGTCAGTCCTTCACCCTTTTCACTCATGACCAGACCCTTATTGCGACTTTCACTTCAAATCACCTCCAATCCCTAGTAGCCACGTCACCCATCCATATGTTTTGGTCACCGTCACCTGTCATATCACCCCCAAGTGGCCCGTTGTCCATTAATTACTGGATAATATATCCGTTGTCATGCTGACTGATTTCCCGCATCCGACCGACCCCAGTTTTAAATAAAACTACTGTTATTCCCCTTTCATTCTTTATTCGTCCATCGCGCTAGAAAGCTTACCTCTTATTCCTCCATTGCTTCCCCGTCGCCTTCATCCACAGTCAGTCGACCCCACTAACATATTGTTTATTGCAGGTACTGTTGCAGAGATGGCGCCAAATCCAAGGCTAGTGGAAGGAGAAGAGAATCCTTTTCTTCCTCCTCCTGTTGACCTGGACAAAATCCCATTGGTGGATAAAGACAGGTTGATCGCAGATACCATTTGCGACTTTGATTTTTCAGACCTCCATTCATGGCTCTGGGAAGTGTTCCTAGACTAGAGTGACGAGATCAGACACTGGGAGTCCAATTTGCCCCTGTCCCTTTTTCCCCAGACCCACCACTTTCCCAAATTCGCCCTCAAATTCCAAGCACATTATATTCCCAACCAGAGGGCCATCGTCTCATCATCTAGAGACGTCCTCTTTTTCATCACTCCCGAAAACATTGACCAAATGATGTAAATTTCCCATGCTGATTCTGTCTCTCCTTTCGACCTAGAGATCCTTACAGAGTTGTATCAAAAGATTACCTTTCCACAGAGAGCTCAAATTTTTGAGTTGTTCCTTCCCACCTCTGCTCAATTCCCTTCCACCAATCCACCTTACCTGTCATCCATGTTCTCCACCAAAGGTAACCAGATCATTTCCTCTCTTTGCGCTTTCTTAGGATATTATTCCGACCAGTGGGTAGATGAGCCCATTCTGGGTTTTCTATCCATTTTCTCCACTAACGAAAAACCTACCACCCAGTTCGATTTCAGTACCTTCCTGGCCAACAATATTCACGAGCAGTTCGTGAATTTTGGCACGGAGGGCATGTTTAGATATTCGTCCATATTGGCCTACATGTTTGTTTTTTATCAAGACGATAAATTCAGTTTTTCTATGTGGAAAATGGATGCAGATGGAAAGCCTCAGCCAGTAACAGCATGGACCTCTTTATTGAAGCGTAACTCTGCTGAATACGACTCCAAAGCATTCATTGATAAGTTTTACCACCCGATGGTAAGCATGTTGAGTGGCAGGCCTGAGCCACGAAATTCTTTAAGAATTTCACAGAATGTTGACAGAATGTTGAAGGAGATGAAATTCTTTAAGAGTTTCACATGGCACTATGATCCATGCGGGATCATTTCAGAAATGCGGGTGAGGAATAAGAATATCCCGTATGTGCATGATTCCAAGCCCGAGATCGAAAAATTTGCAAATCAGACGGTATGGGTGCCTGACACCTTAGTCGAAATGGAACAGCAAGTTGAAGTGGAATAGCAGGTGCGCTCGACGAGTGTGCCACCCACTACCACACCTCAGGTCCCCAAGGAAAAAAGGCCTCGACAAGAGTCATCTCCACCTGTAACAGAGATGTCATCAGAGGAGTTCCAGATGCACACCAAGAGGCCAAAGACAGTTTCAACGCCTGGCACGAGAGTAGAACAAGAAGTCTCGCCTACCATAGTAACTACCCCAGTTATCAAGCCGGTCATTCTACCTTCTGGTTCGAACTATCATAAGGCAATCACAACAGCAATACCGAAGAAATCCACAGATTCTCCCCTGGATACTCAGCCAATCAAAACTGGGCCCAAGTTGGGCATTTTCGAGAAGTATGAATTGATCAAGAAAAAGAACCAGACCCTCACCAGCAGTACTTACACCGAGTTTCGGAAACAGTCGTCAACTGCATAGCACAGGCTGTTTTCTACATTTGATACATAAAAGGGAAGAATGCACATGGCCTACCTCCAAGCCCAGGTACCGGATCCCAAAGTGATCTCAGACTACAAGAGGGCCACCTTCTAATTTCAGGCGAAGGATGTGCATCCAGCAGATCAAATGGATCTGCACAAACAAACAGGGGAGATGGTTTTTCACACATTGGCACATGCTTCAGCTTCTACAACAAAATTTCAGGGGTCACTGAATAATGCTCAGACACAACTCAAGCTAGAGAAAATATCATCTTTCGCAAAAGACAATAGAATCAAGACGTTGGAGGAGCTGGTCCTCAAGATCGGTTATGATCCTGCGAACGTCAAAGAAGAAGAAGAGATGATAAAGAAAAAGAATGTAGACATCGCATCCTTAAGAAAACAGCTGAAACTCTCTCCCACTGAGGACTCACAGGCGAAGGTGATAGCAGAGAAAGAAGGTGAGAAGGATGACATGCTAAAGTTTCTCATGGAGCAGAATGCTCAGCTCAAGGAAATGGAAGCTGAGATGGAAAAATTATTGAAAGAGAAAAAACAGATGAAGCCAATGGAAGGCATTCCATTGAGTGCTATCCCCATTTCCAGATTGAGCACTGCAACAGTTACATCAATTCCATCAGCAACACCAGTGACATCACAGGAGGGAACAACTGATCTCACCAAATCCCTGGAAAAGATGAACCTACAAGAGACTGAAATCAGCAGGCTTAAGAAAGAAGTTGAGAATCTCCAAGAACTCAAAACTTCTTTCCAGTCCAGTCTCTCTAAAGAGAAACAGGTAACTGAGCAGCTAAGGAAGGAACTACAGCAGCTCCAAAAACAAACAGTGGCAGGGAAGACTTTGGCTGAGGTCAAAGAGAATGTATGGACAGACATCATAAAGTCCATAAATGAAATATGGCCAATGATCCAGATTATGTTTGAACAGAATGAGTTGGTCCAGAGGAGCCAACAGGCCATTGAGAAGATTAGAATAGAGTTGGGAGACATTCCCACACAAGCAAATGAGATCATCAGATTCTTAAATTCTAAGAACAAAGAAGAGCTAGAGGAACTGAAGATCGAGGACAGAACAGAGACCATAATTGAGGTAATAAGGGTTTTGACTAAGAGAAGTCTAATGCTTCAGCTAGAAGAAAAGGTTCAGGTCATGGACCAAGGAGTACAAAGATTCTTCAATAAAATTGATGCTCTCCAAAAGAAAGGTCTACCTGGTCTGAAAGTCATTAATGATAAATTGATGACACTCCCAGATTATAAAAAGAGACTGTCTGAAGTGTCTAAAGACAGTTCGAAGTTTGCTGGCATACAAGGGAGCATCACTAGTAAAGCATTCCTGGAGGCCCTTCAGTTGGACATCAGTATCCACCATGAGATTCGATACATTTTCCTCACAAAGCCCACGTTTGCTAAATATACGGAAATGGATGAAGTGTATCGGAGACTAATCAAAGTCACTGTGCCTAGTCAGATCATATGGGAGGAGCTCTGCGATCTTCTTGATTAGCAGCTGAGTTGTCCAGGTCCAGTCACCTGTCCAGTCAGAAGAGGTTACACAGGAGCCTCGCCAACGGCCTACCCCAGAAATTATACATGTAGTTGTACCGAGTCATCAAGCAGTTTTGATTAGTTAAATCAGTTAGGCTAAAAATAGAATGAGCACGTCCTGATCAGTTATGACAGGAACGTTTGTGATTTGAATTATAAATACTTCACCTTTCAAAGTGTTGAGGGTTGTTGATCTTTACACCCTGATGCTATCAGACTGTAACCATTTTGAAGGAGATCTGCCATTAATGAAAAGGAAGCACTTTTACAGGATTCTTGCGTGTTTTCACTGGTGATGTTTATTCTCTAAGTTGAATGTTATTCTTACTTTGTGATCATATTGTTTTCTGAAACTAATCTTTAAGAGTAATGTATGTTGCAGGATTTATCTTAGATACCCTGTTTCCGACTCTGAAGATTTTAATGTTTATCTTCTAATTTTTTCAATTAAGAAATTCTTAACTGCTTGTTAATTGAAAGTATCTTCTCATCTTTTCTTCAATCCATCATTTAATCTACTAAAAGATCCAGTGAGTGCATTATCTCGCCCTGTGGAAGTATTCTTTATCGTTTCTGGTTGTATTTCATACTTAAATAATACAGACCCCATAGCCCAATGGAAGTGTAGATGGACTACACCAAACTCAAAAACACTTTTACAACAAAACCTACCTATTCCTATACCTAGCCTAATATCTAAAGTTATAAACAAAGCTAAATCATATAGAGAGATCCCTCTCTGAAGCTGGAAGGGCTAGATTCCCATCTTTAAAAGTGGTTGGATAAAGTTACCTTCGTAGATTTCTTCTATTTCAAACTCTAGGAAATTTACCAAGCGCTAACACCGTTGAACCTGAGTGCGAACTACTCCACTAGTTTCGTGTTGAAGCCTTAGATTTTTCTTGAAAAGTCCATGCATCCGACCTACTCAAAAGACACCCTAACCTTCAGATGTTCATTGACCAATGTCAAGCTTTGAGGCTCGGGCCCATCATTCCTACCACTTCACACACCTTTTCTTATGCTCTAGGATGTCGTCATGGAGCGATGTGTATTAGCTCTGTGCACAATGGATTTTGTGTGAGCTAAAGGTGGTAATATCAATTCACCTGGGCTTGCGAGAATAACTATAGATGATGTGTAAGTTTGATTGATGAACAAAATGCATACAGAGCACTCGGAATTTATAATCAGGTGGGTGAGAGATCGAAACGTGCCAGGGGACACTGAATTCATGGCAATTGGAGGTTTCAGAGAGAGCTTGAATATTTTCACAGTACATTCATGCGACGGGTACACTTCAGAGTGTGCGAAGTAAAAATGATAAGAGTTGTAGGGAATATGTGATATGAGCGCCATGATTTTTAACTCTCTCTGAATTCATAATGAGTTGATGATGGTCACTTCATCCGCCAATGACTTAGATTTAACAACTTGCCTAGACTTTAGGCACATAACAACTTCTCTTTTGATAGGACGCGACTCTTCAGGAAAATACCCTTACCCTTCACACATGTTTTGGTTCTAACATCCCTTCCCGACAATAAGGGCCAACCGGCCACTTGCTGACTTTGACCCATTTTCTTTTCGGTACCTAACCTCACATGCTTTGACACACGGAATCTGACTTGACTAAGACTGATTCTAACTGAAAAATGATGGTGCTAATAGCTACCTCCAATTTCTATCCTCCCAGTGAGGTGGCAAAGAACAACAGACCAAGTGCCTCACCATTGGGCCTTATTTGACTTCCATACCTTGAAACAACAGAAGACAAAAACACAACCGAAACCTTCTTAACACGGTTTCGACTAGACTCAGCATAAACTTAGGGCCTTCACTCCGAGCATCATTTTTCTGCTGAGATACTAACTCGAAAGAACCCTCTTTCAAAATGAAAAAATAAATAAAATGACTATTTACAATGATAATTATATTTAAACGGACTTTACTGCACCAAGTAGTGTTTGAGGAACCTATCGTTTACAGGCCCCCAACCAACGCATTCCCCATTTATTTATTCTTCAAAATATTCGTTGTTTCCATGATACGCACTAATTCTAAAAGGCCCCTTCCAAATATGATTGAATTTTCCGTGATTTCCTTTATCTTTGTTCCTAGTGTTTCACTTCAACACCAGATCTCCTATCCGAAATTCCTCCTGCTTTGCATGTTTTTCAAAAAATTTCCTCATCTTCTCATGATGAAGTTGTGATCGGTTGTAAACCTGCTCCCTCATCTGTTGTGCATCAATCAACTGATTTATCCTTCTCTGCGTATCATTTGTCTCAACCTCTTTCTCTTGCAACAACTTTATGATGGGAAATCCCAGCGAGGTAGGGAAAATCGTGTCTGCGCCATACACAATTTGGAATGGTGATGTGGAGATGGACTTTTTGGTAGTGATTTTGTCCACCCACAACGCGTAAATAAGTTTCTTATTCCAGGCCTTCTTGTTGTCCTGTAAGAGACTTTTAATGATCCTGGTTAGGCTCTTATTATATGATTCTAAAATCCCATTACCTTGTGGGTAATATGTTGTAGAATGTCCCAGGGTTATATCGTAGTCCTTGCAAAACTTCTCCATTTTCTTGAATTGAAAGTGGCTGTGTTTTTTGTGATGATCTTGATAGGGCACCCGAACCTAGACAGGATGTTGGTCTCCAGGAACTTAATAATGACCGTGTCAGTATCCTACTTCATTGGAATTTCTTTGAAACACTTCTTGAAATAATCTTTGGTTGTAAGTATCCACCTGTGTTGCATCGACGATGGCGGATGAATCTCTCCTATGAAATTAAGGCCCCATTACATGAACGATGCTTCGACCGAGATTGGTTTTAGCGAAAGTAATTGCAGCTTTCTCCTTCCATCAAAAATCTGACACTCGTGGAAACTGGAAACCTATTTGTACACGTCTGCGAAGGTGGTGGACCAATAGTAACCCGCTCTGAGAATTTTGTGCGTGGTGGTTTTCCAGTAGCGATTTCCCCCACTGTCACCTTTGTGGAATTCTCTAATGGCTTGTTTTGTGTCATCTTCTAGTATGCAGCTCAGCAATATCCCTCCTAGATCTTTCCAATACAGTGAGTTGTCAAGGATGTAGAACTTTGTAGATTTGAGCTTTAATAATCTCGACTTGGTCTTACTTAACCCTAGAGGGGCTTGTAGATTTCTCAACACATAAATGATATCCATGTACCAAGGTGAATCGATGAACTTCTAAGCCACTTGCATGGTTGTCTCTTCCTAAGGATTCTCTAATAAATTAGTGATGAATTTGATTCCCAGAATGTCGCAGTTCGATTGCACCATCAATTTTGTGAGGCCCTTTCCTTTGATCAACTTTGTGGGATTGATTTCAAGGTCATATTCCAACATGGCCACGATCCACTTACCTCTTCTTCCCTATCAGTCAGACTGAGTCAGGATATCTTTGATTGATTTGTTGGGCACATAAGCGATGGCATGGGAATGCAATATGTAGGTTCTGAACTCCTTTAGGGATTTCACTAAGGCATATGCTTGTTTCTCCATAATGTCATACCTTAGTGGGGCATCCCTCAGCATCCTGTTGAAGTAGGTTATAGGCTTCTCAAAGTTCTAATCATTCTTTTGTAACAATATGCTAGCAATGGTATGTTCTGAGGCGAACAAGAACAAGATGAAGTCCTTTGTGAAGTTCGGGCTGGCCAACACAGGAGCTTTGGTCAGTGCTATCTAGATGTCTTCAAATGATTTTCTAGCTTCAAGGTTCCACTTGATTGCGTTTCATTTTCTGAGCATACAGGTGATATGTTTTATAATTTTTGCCAAGTTCAGGATGAATCTTCTCAATAAATTCACCTTTCCTAGGAAGGATTGCACCTCCTTCTTGCTGCACGGAGTGCTGATTTTCAGGATTCCTTCAACCCTGTTGGGGTCTATCTTTATACCTTCTTTTGAGATGATGTGCCCCAATAGTTTCCCCTCTTATATTTTGAAATGTGATTTTTTTGGATTCCAAGATATGTTGAACTTCCTGCACTTTTGGAAAAATATCTTCAAATGTTCGAGGTGGTGTTCATCAGATTCAGAGTAAACTATGATGTAATCTAGATAGATCACTATAAATTTGTCCTTCTCTTCAGAAAACTCTATATCCATTGCCCACTAGAAAGTAGCTCCAGTGTTCATCAAGTCGAAGGGAATCTAAGCGTACATGAACAACCCCATGGTGTCATGAAAGTTTTCTTTTCCCGGTCATCTAGGTGTACCATGACCTTATTGTAACCTAAAAATCCATCGAGCATAAACATATTCTCGGACCCAACTACCTTCTATAGGATATAGTCCATATTTGGGAGAGGGTAGTTGTCCTTGAGGGATACTTTGTTCAAATTCTGAAAATCTATGCACAACCTTATTTCATCGCTCTTTTTTCTTACAGGTACCACATTTGCAACCCATTTTGAAAACCTTAAAGAAATGATAGTTTTGGATTTGAAAACTTTCTTTACCTCTTTTTTGATTAGCGAAAGCAATAGGGGATTTATTTGTCTCATCTTTTGCTTGAAATGATTCTAGTCTTCTTTGAGAGGAATGACATGTTCAATCACTTTGGTTTCATAAACTTTCAAGTCATCATAACTCCAAGAGAAAACGACGGGAAAATCCTTCATGATCTTGATATAATCTTGTTTGATCTCTGGACTAAGCTTCTTTGATAGCTTGATTATTTTCAAATTATCCTGGGTCCCGATATTACAATCCTCGACATCTTTGTCATTTGCAATGATCTTGGTATTTCTAGCCACGTTGTTTTCATCGAAAATATTTTCCAACGGAACTAATCCTTTCGGGATGATATTATTCTTAAGTTGTACTATGTCCCTTCCATATATTTGGTTCTATAAAGGGTCATCATCATTGTGCACATCCATGCTTTCATCTTTGTCGCAGCAGCACTCGTCATCAATGGTCATATTAACGAACTCGTCGCTCATTTGGAGAAATCTCTCCACCTTTTTGTCATCCTCAAACACCTTCCAACACTTGATATTATTGGCCACTGTCATCCTATGTTTGAATTCAATATCATACTTTATTTTTGGAAAAATTGGAATTTTAAAAATGGAGGATCGGGTGGCCAAGGCATCTGTAATCTGATTCTACTCTCTCGAGATCACTAATAAATTATACTCCAAGAATTCTTCGAGGAGGTACAAAACCATATTTGTGTACACTCTCAGTATGGGGTGATTGGATTGATATATGCCCTTCACTTGATTTATAATGATATCAGAGTCTCCATGCACTGCCATCCTCTTTGTGCCCAACTCTTTCAATACTTTCAGGCCCAAAATCAACGTGTCATACTCATCCATGTTATTAGTGTAGTCAAAAGCGAGTTTGTATGACAAGATTTTTGTGCCTACCTTGGGAGGGCTTATCCATACGTCAGCCCCTGATCCCTCCTTGATGAAAGATCCATTGAAACTTATATTCCACATCTCATTCTCCACACAGTTCCTCGGGTCTGCACACTCTGTTGCCTGTCGCACAGCTTTGTCGTCAACAACCAAAACAACTTTTGTTTCTTCTTCTTCAAAACTCAGGTCATTGTAAAAAATGGAGGAGTTGATCTCAGTGTTGACAGAGTAGATGGGGTGTTTGTTCAACTGTGTCTTACTTCTCACCATGTATTTCAATAGTGCTTCTCTATATAACCTTCTATCCTAGCTGAAAATAGGGATGGTGGTGTACAACATGTCCATTTGTAGAGTCCCCTTCAATTTTGCGGCCCATGACCTGGATAATAGCATGCCAAACTTAGGGGTTATATCGGCCATGACCACGTCCATAACCAAATTATTAGAAGGGATTTGGACCAACAAGACAACCATATATTTGATCACACCCAAACATTTCAGTTTTCTTGAATCGAAAGAAAATAGATTCGTATAGGGCCTGGTGATGTCCAAATCCAACTCATCCATGATGACTTTGGGCATGAGATTTTGTGATGCGCCTGAATTCAGCATGGAATTATGCAAGGTCATGTTGTGGACCTTGAGACTAACATATAATGGGGGAACGTCCTCAGTATCGCCCATCTCCTCTATGCACAAACTGAACAAAATGGCAGGGTGATCATCGTGGGCATTCAAAGTGTCAGAGGTCCCCCCCATATTTAGTATTTTAATGATATGATCCTGATATTCTCCCTTTTTGATGAGTTCATTGAAAGGGATGGAGATTTTAATCTTGGCCATTTCATTCTCAAATTCAAAAGGGGGAGATACCTTTTCTACCTCTTTGATGCATGTCTCTTGGCTTGTTTATAGCGCTCTCCTTGGAACTTCCTCCTTTGACTTTTCCCTTTCTTTCACATACTTGGTCGGGTTGTCTTGCTTTGGTTGGCTCATGGAATGGATATCCACTCGATGAAATGCCCAATTGCTTAACCAGGAAGAAATGTGTAGTAATTTGGCAACCTGAACACAATTGCACAATAATAGATCTTGTTTGTTTTAATTTGTTTATGTTTATGTCCCCAAGTGTTAGGTATTCAAGGGTTCCAAACACAAGGGTTTTCCCTGTGCTATAGCTCTCTGATATATGTTCGGGGTCCAAAAGTAGTACTCGGCCCAATATCTTAGGGCACTAACAAAGGAGGCTAGATCATACCCTTAGTCGTACTACCCAACTACCCAGGTACTAGAGAGTATCTTACCAAGTGATATTCTCGGTGGCACTATAACAGTCAGGCAGTCGATCGGTTTATCTACATAGGGCTTCAGGTAATCTAGGTTGATCCGTACATAGGTGTTTTTTGATGCGCTACCACTCGAAGGGGTACCAACATGGGTTACAAGGGTGGCCAACAAATGTGTGCTTAAGCACCACTTGTATTTCCTACATGTATGAATCCTTCAACCGTGGGTTCATGCACATAACGAAAGATCTTTGTGACTTAAAGACGCTGGAATATGTCTCTACCCTGAAAACAAATTTACCCACAATTTATGCCGAGGAAATTCCTTTGATACCACTTGTAATATACTAGATATAAAAATTATGTAAAACATAAATAAAATGCTAGAAATGGCAGATTAACAGCAATATAACCAGAACAATCACCACAATAACACTAAAATGATAAAAGAATAACAACAGAAATAACACTTTGATTCTGAGAGAAATTTTCACGGGCCTCTTCAAGGGGGCAACCTCCAGTCAAGCAGATCTCTATTACAATAATATCCAAGCTAGGGTTCTCATACCCTAAACTCCTATTTATACTAAATATGTCTATCAAAAGAAGCATCTAGAGGAACATCCTTATAGAAGAGGAAGCTTCTATTAGGTCTTCTTACATTCAACTTATTCTATTTTATTGCAAGCCCTTATTAATATTTACCTTTATTACATCCGAATATATTGTTCTACCTATGTGCGGGTTAGGACCCCAACATATTCTAGGTCGATGAAATCATTGAACCAATACAAATGTTTTTGGGATGAAACGTTTCCTTCAGCATCATAGAGCTTGATCCTCTCGTTGTAGTTCTGTGGAAAATCATGCAGTTGGGCAGGAAGAACAAGGGGGGTGAACCTGGCAGCCATTTTTCTAGGTGGGTTCGAGACTTGGGGGACATTATGAGTGGGATTTGTAGGTTGCAGGATTAAAGATCGAAACCTTTCATCATCAAAAACTATATGGTCCAAGTTGGTTTCTGATTTAGACCTAAACAAATTATGTTCGAACAAAGTGTCAAACTTGAGGTCGTCAATAATTTGAGCCTCGTCCTTAGGCAAGGATAGATTTATGTATAAGTAATAGAATGGGTCTTGTGCCTACTCCTTTACCCTGCACAAAAGTATCTTGGGATCATACATGGGCTCTACAGGGTTGGGGTCAGGATTAGCTCTGGTATAAATTGTCTTTGGAGCCAGGTTTTCCGAATAGCGCTACTACGTGGCACTGGTATTTTTCACTGGAGTCACTAGGGTAAAGGTTTTAGACAAAGAATATTTTTTCCCCATTGTTACCCTCAGTGGTAAAAAATATAGCTTTAGTCATTCTCCCAAGTAAGATTTAATCAATTCCATCCCCAGCAACGACGCCAAAATGTTATCACTTTGTAAACTTCATTCAGTTGAGAAATGAATGACAAAGGCAACCTACAAACCAACTTTGAGGCTCAAAACTAGCCTTTCAGACCTGGATAGGGCTCTCTCTGGAGACTTCGTCTCTGTACGAGATATAAATTTGAACTCTGGGATTGATTTAGCACTTTAAAACAATATTCTCTGGTTCTATTGGTGAAATAAATAAATAGCTTGGGATATGGATTCTATTAAGAAAATGACAGAAAAAAATGACTCAATGACTGAACTCGAGAGGATAAAGGATAAAAGAGAAATAGGCTTCCGTTAAAAATTGTTGTGTGTGGTTAGAGAAGAACACATGAAGCAACTCGGAGCACCACTGGGGATGAATTCAGGGTTAACGTAAAAGAAAAATGGTTTTTCTAAATGGCGCGATTCTAGAGAACTATGTGGTGAATTATAAATTCGAAATTACATTCTAATTCAGACAAAGATTAAAGATATTAATATAAACAACATAGGAAATCACATACGCAAAGAAAGAATACAATACATCAGACTGCCATGTTTAGAATATTTTCATCAAATATTCTGGACTTTTGCATTAAGTTTCAATCGAATAAAAAAACTACAATCAATAGTCATTGTCTACATTGTTTTTCCAACCAACTCGGATTACATTGAAAATATGGAATATATAGACAAGGGTGTGCCACTTGGGATACCCAGCCTTCTAACTACTATCCATAGAAACTAGTTTTTGACTACATTCTTTCAGATGACTCTTTGAATGGCCTTTTGCTAAAAATAGAACTAGCTACAATCGGCAGCATCATAGTCACTCGTCTTTGACGCAACATTTCATTCATAAAAAATATATCGTCATTAGAAGATGATGTGTCGATGATTTCCTTTGATAGGACATCTAGATGATAAATTTTTCTGTCAGACTCCTTCCACATATTGTAACGGTCGTGATCTCTATCGCGCATTCATTTTTTGGTGCGTTCATGTGGCGGGTGACTGCATACCATTGCAGGTGCCTCCAAAATGATGACCCCTGCTAGGGAACAATGCATCTTCTTCAAACTATCGCACGTCTAACGTACACCTTTCCTTCCCCTTGATATTCCATCGTTGTTCATTGTATGTTTTCTGCGTGGGTATCTGTCAGAGTATAAGTCCATGCCCCGTTTGAGGAGACAAAAAAGGGGTTGATCGATCATGCGTCTGGACTCGTTTGTAGTTTGGATACTTGAAGCTTTCTCCTAAGAGACCAGTTTTTCCTTTTTAGGTTCATCAATTGCCTTTGCAGAACCACGTTCCATGTTATCTTCTTATGTGCTCTGGCCAGAGCTGCGCGGACTTTCTCTATGGTCAGTTCACATTCCCTGAAGTGTTTCGCATTTCTTTCCTCTGACACCCTCTGTGTTTTGCTTAGTTGTATGATCATATCCTACGCTCCATTGATCTGTCTCTTTAGCCAAGTCATGTTTCTCTCATGACCTTGTGATGCTAATACTTCGATGATCTTCGTTGCTAAATGTTGTCTCAGCTCTTTGTTTTCCTGGTATAACTCAACAATCGCAAGCTGCGCTTGCTTCAGCTGCTGCGACGACTCACGAACATATGTGATTTTGGTGTATGTCCTCCTCCTTCTACCCCAGATTTCTCGAGTTATGCCTTCAATGGGTTAGAGTCAAATAGCGTGCATGAGTAACTCTTTGGCGGCAGAATTGGCACATGGCTCGCTTAGGACTCGGGTCTCTCCAACCTCCTTGTTTTTCCTTGTTCTACCCATTATCCTAGGTATTTTTTTTTGGAGGGACGGGGCTTCCAACATCCTTCCTTCCTCTGCATCCCTTCCCGCTTCAGCCTCCATGTGGTGCGATTTTACCCTTTCCACAGGTAGAGGGAAATCCCCCTTTGGGTCCTTGGGAATGCCTGTTGCAAGTAGAAATGAATCCCAGGTATTCCCCAGTCGCCTTAACTTCTCCACCAGTAGAAATTTAATCAATGAGACGTGTGATATTTTCCTCTTCAGATGATCTGGTTCAGCTTGGGCGTTGTGCACCATTTCTTAGAGACTTTGGTGTAAGAAAAAAAGAATATTTATGGACCTCCTCCCTGTGAATTTCATCAACAGTCTAATGTGGTGCGAATATATTCTATCAAACCTTCCTTCACAAGTTAAATATTTCTTAATCACCTCCATGAGTTTTCGAAAAGGCCCCTGCAAATGTCTACTTGGAGCGCCTGTTTCGACCTTCCCACCTAAGCAGTCTCACTTGATGAAGTCTTCATAATATTTCATGTCCAAAGGCATGCCCTTAAACCAACTTTCACTGTGCGAAGGGATCTCTTTCGTGGTTGAAAGAGTTTCCTCTATCACTTGGAAAGAGACACCTGCAATTACCACATGGGACCCGTCGAACTTGAGTGTGAACTGCTCCGCTAGTTTCATGTTGAAGCCTTGGATTTTTCTACAAAATACCATGCATCTGACCTTCTCAAACGATGCCCTAACCTGTGAATCTTCATTCACCAACGTCAAGCTTTGTGGCTCAGGCCCAACATTCCTACCACTTTGTGCACCTTTTCTTATGCTCTGGGATGTCATCATGGTGTGATGTGTATTGGCTCTGCGTGCAGTGGATTTTTTGTGAGACAAAGGCGGTAATATCAATTGATCTGGGCTTGCAATAAGAATTGCAGGTGATGTGTAAACTTGAATAATGAACATAATTCATACAGAGCACTCATAATTTATAATCGGGCAGGCGAGAGATCAAAACGTGTTAGGGGACACTGAATTCATGGTGACTAGAGGTTTCAGAGCGAGCTTGAATATTTTCACAGTACATCCGTGTGAAGGGTACACTTCAGAGTGTGAGAAGTACAACTCATAAGAGTTGCAGGGCATATGTGATATGAGAGCCATGATTTTCCATTCTCTCTGGCTTCATAATTAGCTGATGATGGTCACTTCGTCTACCAATGACTTCTATTTAACAACTTGCCTTGACTCTAGCACATAATAACTTCTCTTCTGACAAGACCTGAATCTTCGGGAAAATAACTTTACCCTTTAAACATGTTTTGGTTCTGACATCCATTCCCAACTCCAAGGTCCAACTATCCACTTGCTGACTTCGACCCACTTTCTTTTCAGTATCTGACCTCACATGCTTTGACACACGGACTCTGACTTGACTAAGACCGACTCTAATTGAAAAATGATGGCGCTAACAATAGCAAGGAATGGCATGGCATGGAATCAAAAGGAAATTCAAGGCATGGCATGACATGGCATGGCATGACATGGCATGGAAATGCATGGCAAGGCAAGGCATGCAAAGGCAATCCATGGAATGGAATGGCATGGCAAAGTATGGCATGGTATGGAAAGACAAGGTCAAGCATTTAAAGGCATGGTATGGAGGGGCATACCATATTATAGCAAGGCATGGCATGGCATGGAATGGAAAGGCCTGGCATGACATGGCATGGCATGGAATTTCATGGCAAGGAAAGGCATGGAAAGGAAAGGCATGCAAAGGCAAGGCATGGCATGGCATAGCAAGATAAGGAAATGCATGGCATGGAAAGACAAGGCAATGCAGGGTATGGCATGGAAAGGCATGGAAAGGCAAGGCGTGACATGGCATGGAATGGAAAGGAAAGGAATGATATGGAAAGGCATGGTATGGAAAGATAAGGCATGGAAAGTGAATGCAAGGCATGGTATGGAGAGGCATGGAAAGGAAAGGCATAATATATGATAGCAAGGCATGGCATGGAACAAAAAGGCATGGAATGGCATGGAAAGGAAAGGCATGAAAAATGCAAGGCATGGCATGGCATGGAAATGAAAAGCATGTAAAATGCAAGGCATGGTATGGCATGGCAAGGCAAGACAATGCATGGAATGACAAGGGAAGGAAATGCATGGAATGACAAGGAAAGGCATGCAAAGTAAATGCATGACATGGAATGTCATGGCGAGGAAAGGCATGGAAATTCAAGGCATGGCATGTCATGGTAAGGAAAGGAAATGCATGGCAAGGAAAGGCAATGCAAGGCATGCAAAGGAAACGCATGGCAAGACATGGAATGGCATGGAAAGGAAAGGCAAGGCAATACACCTTGACACCTTTTATTACATTTTTGTCAGAATTTTCAATCCTTTAGGGCTTTATGTATTGATTTTTTTCTTTGGAGTGATTGACATTTGGATGTTGTATAACTGAATGAGTATCGAGAGCATCTTCAAAATTACCTATAAACTAGTTAATTCTCAAAGGACCTTTGAAGCATATTACAATGGGCCAAAATGTCCTAGAAAAATATTCATTTGTGAAATATCAGAGAAGAAGATATATAGACCAGTTAACTCTCAAAGGATTTTTATAGGAAAACATAATCATATATAGCACAAAATGGAGAGGGTTGGCACTTACAGTTATGTAATAGAATTTACAATTGATACTTAAAATGTATAACACATTTTTTTATGATCTTTACTAATGTTTATTGAAATTTTTGCATGTTTTACAATATTGGAATGACTTCTTATTTGAAACTTATTTGAAATTTTATTATGGTATGTGCACTTTGATATGATGTAATATGATTATGGTTATGTTTCATATGTTGTAATATTAGAAATATAACACAAAAATTACATATTGCATGAAATAAATAATAACTTTTCATTTTGAATGTTCTTTTTTCCAGAACACAGGTCTTCCACAAGATCCAATTGATCCTCATGAAATAGATCTAGATTATAATGGATCTGATATAGACACGAGAGATGATGATGATAAGGCAGATGAAGAAGACATTGTGAATGATGACGATGATGACCACATTAATGATGATGACCTAGTTGTTGGTAGTAGCGAGTGACATTGATCATATAGACTCCAAAATTGATCATTGTTGATGTATCATTATGATGCCTATTTTCATTTTTACTATGATATGTATCATTTTCACCTGCAAGACCATATTATTGAGTTTTATCATTTTGAAATTTATCATTTTGACTTATATCATTTGGACACATATCATCTTAACTTGTGTCGATTGTTGGCCATGTATCATTCTGACATATTATTGATCTACTGTCATATTTTAGTTTCACTTGTTGTAGTTATATATGATGATGATCTTATCAGTATTAAATATATAATTTGCTTAACATGATACTTATCTAATATTGATATATTTGACTAGTTTTAATTATATACGATGATCATGTTATAATCATTATCTTGTTATTTTATATATATTGTATGTTGTATATTTTATTTAGATGGAGATTTAATAAGTATAATGATGTTGTTAGTTTGTACGGAGGTCCAGTTCCCTAAAAATTCTTTATAAAATCTATCATATAAAATACTTCAAATGCAATATGACTTACTCTATAATAATATAATTTTTTTAAGATGCATGATATATTTAACTAATTAAATTGAAATAAAAAAATTTAAATTACTAAATGGAAGATAAAAAGGACACAACATGAGTTGTTTAAATAGAAGAAAAATGTGGCTCTAAAATGGAAGTAAAAATCGACATTAAATTTGAAGCCATACTTGGAGCTATTTCTGGATCTAAGTAGGAAGCTAAATTGGTTTCTTAACAAGAAGAAAAATTGGATGTTAATTAATAAGAAAATCCCAACACTAAAAGGAAGCAAACCATGGACCCAAAAAAGAAGCAAAATCGGATGCTAAAAAGGAAGAAAACCTTGGAAATAAAAGGAAGCAAACCATGGAGCTAACAAGAAAGCAATTTTGGAAGCAAAAAAAGATTCAATAATGGAATCACATCTTGGCATTAATTTGGAATCCAAACTAGAAGTTATTTTTTATGCTACACTATAAGAAAAACATGAAGCATGATTGGGAAATAAACTAGGTGCCGCACCTAGAGCTAAACTAGGCGCTAAACTAGGAGCTAAACTAGGCACTAGACCAGGAGATAAACTAGGAGCTTAACCAGGTACTAAACTAGGAGCTAAACCAGGAGCTAAACTAGGATCTAAACAAGGATATAAACTAGGAGCTAAATTAGGCACCACACCTGGAGCTAAACTAGGTGCTAAACCAAGAGCTAAACCATGAGCTAAATTAGGCACCACATGTGGAGCTAAACTAGGGGTTAAACTAGGAGCTAAAATATGAGCTAAACTAGGTGCTAAACCAAAAGATAAACTAGGAGCTACACCTGGAGCTAAACTAGCAACTAAATCAAAATCTAAACCAGAAGATAAATTAGGCGACACACCTGGAGATAAACTAGGTGCTAAACTAGGAACTAAACCAAGAGATAAACAAAGAGCTATTTTGGGCGTTATTTATGGAGCTATACCTCATTTTAGGTGCTAAACTAGGTGCTAAATAAGGAACAAAACTAGGATCTAAATAAGGAGAAAATGGGGTGTTAAAAAGGGAGCAAAACTAGGCGCTAAAAAGGGAGAAAACCTAGTGCTAAAGAGGGATCTAAACTGGGTGCTAAATCTGGTGCCTAGGTGAACACGTCATTTAGCACTTGGTTTTGTGACCTCCCATCGACCCAATTCATGCCCTCTAGTGCACTAAAATACAGTGCTAAAATAGGTGCTAATGGTTTGTTTTGTTGTAGTGTAGTCATTCTCATACAATCCTCAAAGGCATAAGCATGTTGTCTTCTATCATGCTAGTGGAGCATTTCTACTCATTTATTCTTTCAACATTTGACACCATATTTTCTCAAGGAAATGGAACAAATCTTCGTCAAGATATTATTCCATCAAGACAATCAGACCCTCAAACATATGTTCAATCATGCATCCATGGCATTATTAAAATTTGGAAAGTACACATCTTACCTCACATCATGCTTGATCAGGCAGTAATATTGTACTTTTAAAGCATGTTTATGTACATCTACATTTATGTATGTGCATCACTTGCACCTTTTTACCTAATTCATTCACATTTATTTTAACATCATCTAATTTTGATGATATTCTTCAGTCACTTGCACGACTAGTCTCAATAATTAAAATCAAAATTATGTTGCCTCTTTACAAGATAACAACCAACAAAAGGTCACTTTTTCTCATTTATCTCTTAGCATTTCATATTATCTTTCTTTGAGGAGTTGCATGCTTCCCAAAAATATTATTGAGACAAGGTACTCATACCCTCCAACATAGGGTCATCCATGCATCCATGGCATTATATAGTCCAAGAAAGCACGCTATTTACATTATTTCCCTCTTACTTAGGCATTCATATCATGACTTTAGTATATGTATAATCATACATATATATTGTACATTTTCACCACTTGTACATTCCCAATTAATCATATACATCCATCAAATTTTAGCTTAAATCAGTATTTTATAATGATGATTTATATTTATTCACACAACTAGTCTCATAGACATGATTGTATTTATGTTTCCTTCTCTCATGGAAACAACCAACAAGAATTCATTCTTACCTGTCTGCTATAAAATCCTTTCATAATTCAAAAACATAAGCAAGTAATTACAACACTACCTAAGGAAGCAAGTTAACAATTCTAGTCTCTCTTCATGTTTCAATTCAATTTTGTTCAACAGACCTTTATCAAGGAAATCCTTTCTTAAATTCCTTATTTCTTCTATTTGAATATACCCAACCATACCTGTATGGCCATAGTCCACCTCTGGATATCAATATGACCCATTCATCACCTATAAATTCTCTATCACTTCCTTTACGAGACTTTATATCAGTCTTTCCTTCAACATTACAGCCTTATCTTCATAAGGCAATAACAATAATTTATCATCAACATTTTACTTATGCTCCTATAATTCATATCATTACTAATCATATGATCTAGGACCATACCACATTTTTTAACTAATCACAAACTATAATAAGCCTATTTTCATGTTACATGTATGTTCCATCTTTACCATATGCATTCCATCATATTCATGTGCACTAAGAATTTTTCTCATGCCCTTCGTGCATATGTATTTCAATTGTCTTCCTTTGCATTCATATGCATAGGAAATCCATTAGGTTAATCAGATTATACATTTTATTTAATACAACCATGAGCTCATAACTTTCTCATGTCCATATCATTTACCTCTCTTATGAGGACTACCAACAGTCCAAAGGACTCCTTTTTCTTTTCTTAACTAGGTTATTCCAGTAACAAGTTTTCATTCAGTACAGGTCAAGTAGATTGACCTTACAATTTTCCATCAATCCTCTAAACATGATGAATTACATATATATAGTTTATTCTTTTATTTAAGAAGTAATGAATACCGACAAGGATCCTATCAATCCATACCAAAATATTTTAACCACAAGGAATATCTCCATAAGGGTCTTTGCACTTACATACACAATCACCACAATTGTAAGAGATTTTATATATCCAATAGTAAGACAACATTACACTTGATCAATTCAGCTTATCTCATCCATTCTCGGGTATCATGCAGTTTTATAATAGGGATCAACCATTTTCAATCATTCACATTTAGGCATTATCATAAGTTCTTATCATCATATTCCCACTTATGTAGGAAAAACCACCAGGTCAACAATTTAATCCTTCTGTTGTAGTTATTATATCAGGGTTTCTATTGTAAAAATTTGAAATGACGGAAACGTTTCAATATGCATTCCTTCTCCTCAAGAAGTTAATGTGGATAATAAGTAACCTTTAACACATAGAAATGATTTTAAACATGCTCATCTCTACCTTATTATAGAAATCCTTTGATTGATCTCTTGCCCATCGATACCTAGTGTTGTAGCTCGCTCTGATATCAATTTGTAACAAACCCAAACCCCTAAGTACCCTTTTAAGGGATGGGGTATCAAAAATTCTCTTTTTCCTCAATCATATTGAAAACTTTTCTCAAGGGCACAAGCATATTCTACTCATCGAGATCTTTCCAATGACTATTTTCATTCTCAAAACCGAGCTATGGATTGAACTTTATGGCCTCTTATATTTTTAGGGTCCTTATCATACCCACCTCAAATCACTTCATTTCCATGTGGCATCTACGTCGCTCCTACCACTTATCTTCCAATGAGGCATAGACATGGCATCCACCACATGTCCATGTGATCCTCACCCTATCAAACCCTTGATCCATTCTCTAGATCGATGGCTATGTGTAACGCACCCACTACGAAAAACAAAATTTGTGTCGATTTCTCGAGGATCAAAATCCCCGAATTACTCACGGGGGGGCTAGCATCCGCTAGTTCCTCATATGTTCACCTCCATGTGGTCGTGGGTCACGACTATGGGCCGAACCAGTATGGCGTCTCTTCTCACTTCGCAACTCAGTGCTACCAGAACGTCGAGTCTTTCACCTCTGCAAACCCCGAAGCTCGAAACAGCGAAACGTCGAACCCCGATAGGGCTAGCGAATGGAAAGTTTCCCTCCAAAGGGAGATCGATGTCCATAAGCCTCCCCTAATTCAACAGTATGGATCCTTCCGGAGTTTCAGTATTTGGGAGTTCGAAATGCAATGACTCCAAGACTCTTTGTCATTCAAATCCCTGAATTTCGTTATGGGAATTCGTGTAAGAGATCGATGGCTCTTAAGAGAGTGGATCCAACGGTCCATGGGATTTCGGGACTCTTCCCTGAACTCTAACCACTCACCGCGCGTCTCCTTTGATGGATGGTCTAGATCCCTTCGAAACTTCTCTTTTCTATTACCAAGCACGTCGGGATTTCGGGTATCGGGATTTCGTGATTTGTGAAGGCAAGGTTTCTTCCCCTTTGGTTTCCTGGATGCCGAAACGCTGAAACGTTGACTGGCAGCCACGTGTCCCTTCGATGGACGGTGGCGACCTTCATCCAAGATCAACAGTCGTGATATTTTTGGGATGATCAATGGTCACGATCAAATCCCAGCTTTCCTTAATCTCATTCACACCTCACGCTATTTCGGGGTTTCGGTGACTGAGATTTCGTGACTAGCGATGACAAGGGTTCTTTCCCTTTTGTTTCCCAGTTTCCGAAACACCGAAGTGCTTACCAGCAGCCACGTGTGCTCTATAGATGGATGGTCCAGATACTTCCATGGACTATGGGGTCTACGGTCCCGATTCCTTCATCACTTGCAAGGGTAAAAGGGGTCATGGAATTAATGTCTGCGTCTCTTCCTCAAATCTAACAGTCATTATAGACCCTGGGATCCTCCAAAGGGATCATGTTCATGCATTGCTTGCAAAGGCAGAGAACGGTCAATGAACTATCATCCACGTTCCTTCCCCACCTCCAACGGTTGTTACGGACCTTGGATCTTCCGAGAGGATCTCATCTGTTAATCGAGACATAAACATATGCTAACATTTTGGGAGTTTACCAGTCGAAGTTTCGGGACTTATCAATCACGAGAGTCCAACCTCTTGTCAACGGGACTCCCGAACTCCCTATTTGCGAAATCCTGATGGGCTCTTTCTTTCGGGATTCTCCTAAGATCCTGGATTACTGCCACGTATCCTCCCTCAGATGGACGGTCCTCGTTGTTTCATGATTTCACAACTTGCGACCCCCAGTGACACAAATCCTTTGTCAACTCGAATCCCTGGTATATGAAATACCAAGGGACTCTCGATCTCTGCCATGTGTCCTTCACGATTGGACGGTCCAGATCTATATCGGGACTTTCACCAGGGAGTGTCCCAATCTCTTGTCATCAGGACTCTCGAAATCCTGAACTTCGAATCCCCGATACTGACTCCTCTCTCGGGACTTTCACCCTTGTTCACGAGTGCTTAACCCTCATGCATCTCCTAACAGATCCAATGGTTGTTGGGTTTTCTAGCTAAGATCTGACGGTTCAGATCTATCCCATTTTGTGCACTCTCCCACTTCTCTCTAGACGTGGAAAAACCAACGGTCCACATACTCCCACAGACCTCAGGGATCTACGATCCTGATTTCCTCGCTACTCATGAAGATAAAAGAAAAGGGGTAAGGCATGTAATGCCCTTGTTTCTTCCACAATCTAACGGTCGTGAATGACCATATATCTTCCGACGGGTTCTCATCCATCGATCGATACTTATCCCTACGCTGCTACTTCAATATTTCAAGAGGATCATTCTTCCTCATACAGGGTTGCTAAGACTTGCGCATTCAAGTCCTTTTTCCAGGTTCTTGGTAAAATTTTCCAAGAAGGGTATCTCTGTGGAGAGATCTATTCTAGGGGATTATTGGAGACAGATAAGGGGAAACAAATTCCCAAGAATGGACTGGAAGTCTAACTTGGTTCAACTTACACATAAATAAATGTATCCATCAACACAAGCCATATGTGGTTTTTCTGTTACAAGTATACATCTACCATTTATTATCAAAACATTGCACAGACAGTCTTATACTGTAATCATTCACAATTTCATAGTTTATGAGCATATATGTCATCATATGAATTTCAAGATGCAAGATGTAAAACACTTATCAAAAATAACACCAGAAGTGAGTGCAACTGTTGAGAGGGGTTCTTGTTTCCACCCAACCATAGGCTCAACGATTCCGATAGGATTTACCACTAGCCACCCCCGAGCTGAGACCACGATGCTGCGAGACTATGTCTCGGTTTGCTAGTGACTGAGAATGATGGTTACTCTCCCCCTTCTTTTCTATCACTCACTCTGTGTATCTCCAGAGTTCTCCTCCTCCCCTCGCGTCTTCCCCAATCGCTTCTCCCTCATGCCTTATCCTCTTGCGAGGTTGCGTGTGGCACGATTTCCCTCGCACTGGTCAGGCCTGACGGCTCTACGGATGGATGGTTCACCCCCCCATCCCTCATTAATTCCTGAGGATCCATCTACCTACCATCCTGTGAGACATTTAATTCGGGGTCAATGACCCTCTCTTGGTTCTTCGGGCCAGTGAAGTCCAAATACGGTATTGTTTTCGGTGGAAGTTAATGCCACCATTCTAGGTTCCTTCCACCGCCTTTATCCAGCCATCATGGTCTCTTTTTCAGCATATCCCCTCTCAGCAGTCCTGCAATATATATATATATATATATATTCATAATATTATTCACATTCATCGACCTTTTCCACAAGGTCCATTCACATCACACATTCACATTTTTTAGTTTGCCACAGTTCTTGGCTAGTCCAGTTATTTTTACAAACTGGGGGAAACAGGGTGTTACAATTCCCTCCCCCTTAAAGGAACATTGTCCTCGATGTTCTTATCTATTAACATGAAATGCATGTACAGAAGTAAACAAAATTGGATATGCCTATTTCATGGCATCCTCCATTTCCCATGTAGCCTCATCTGGGCCAAAATGTTTCCACTGCACCTTGACCTATGCAATGGTTCAGTTCCGAAGCGGGGTTTCCTTTCTGTCCAGTATGCATTGGGGTTCTGGTATAAATTCTCCTGTCGGTTCCACCTAGATCACAGACGAGTGAATTATATGGTTAGCATCATGTACATATTTCTTCAATAATGAAACATGGAAAACATTATGTGCTTTTATTGTGGGAGGAAGTGCTAGCCTATAGGCTACAGGTCCCACTCTATATAGAACCTCAAAGGGTCCACAATATCGAGGTGCCAACTTGGCACAAGCTTCCATTTTCAGGGAACTCTTCCTGGGCCTAACTCTGAGATATACATGATCTCCCGCTTTGAACTCTCTTGGAGTTCTCTTTTGGTCGGCATAACCTTTCTGTCGGTTTTGAGTGACCTTCAGGTTTTGTTTTATCTGAGTCACCTGTTGTTCCATTTCTTTCAACATGTCAGGTCCAAAAGAAATCATGTTTATGGGATTACTCCAGCTTACTGGAGTATTACACGATCTACCATAGAGGACTTCAAAGGGACTCATCTTTAAGGATGCTTGGTAGCCGTTGGTGTAGGCAAATTCTACCAGTGGCAGGTAGTCTTCCAATTTCTTGGGTTGATGCACTACATGCATTCTTAGCATGTCTTCAAGTACTTGGTTCACTCTTTTCGTCTGTCCGTCGGTTTGAGGGTGATAGGTGGTTCTAAACAGCAAATTGGTCTCCAAACCAGCCATCAATGATTTCCAAAAGTTAGAGGTAAATTTTGTGTCTCTGTCAAACACGATCTCTTTCGACATACCATGCAGTCTGAATATCTCCTTCATGAACACATGGGCGATATTGATTTATTTGCAGGTTGATTTGATAGGGATGAAATGAGCAGACTTGCTCAATTTATCCACCACTACCATAATGGCATCATTCTGTTTGGTTGAGGTTGGTAATCCAGTGATGAAATCCATGGAGATGGTTTCCCATTTCCATTCTGGGATTGGTAAAGGTTGCAATAATCCTACTGGGTGTCGATGTTCTGCTTTAACCTGTTGGAACTCTATGCATTTGGCTAAGTAATCGGCTATGTCTTTCTTCATTCCAAAGCAATAAAATTGTCTCCTGGTGGAAGTGATCATTTTCTAGTATCCTGGATGACCGAAATAGGGTCTTTTATGTAGTTCATCTAGTATGAACCTCTTCAAGTCATCACAATTTGGAATATACAATCTATTTCTGTAAGTGAGAAGACCTCCTTCGGTCATCTAGTAGCCTTCATGTTTTACTCCAGTGGGTTCTTGTTGTAGGTACATGGCCATGGTCTGGATGAAGGGATCTGTTTGTTGTGCGTTTCTGATTCTTTCCTTGACTTTTGTCTCATAGGTGCTCACCACTTCCAGGTGAATTGTTTTCTTACTTCTGCTAAGGGCATCGGCCACCCTATTTTCCTTTCCTTTAATGTGTTTGATTTTGAAATCAAACTTGCTAAGGAGGGCCATCCACCTAGCTTGTCTAGCATTGAGATTTGGTTGATCAAACAGTTATTGCAATCCACAATGATCTGTCATAAGTACAAATTTTCTTCCCAGGAGGTAATGCCTCCACATTTTCAAGGCATGCACTATGGCAGCTAGTTCTAGATCATGGGTCACATAGTTGACTTCATGCTCGTTCAATTTTCGGGATTCATAGCAGATCAC
>ML784197.1:171316-196135 GCA_009831015.1 Picea engelmannii | reverse complement strand
TTATGGATGTCTTCATCCTTGATTCGGACTTGATGGTATCCCGACCTCAAGTCGATCTTTGAGAAAATAGACGTGCCTCCCAATTGATCGAATAGATCATCGATCCTGGGCAAAGGGTACTTGTTCTTTATGGTTACCTTATTAAGTTGTCTATAATATATACACAATCTAAGGGTGTCGTCCTTCTTTTTCACAAACAGGACTGGTGCTCCCCATGGAGACACACTGGGTCGAATATAGCCTTTATCCATCATTTCTTTTAGCTACAATTTGAGTTCAACTAACTCGGGTGTGCTCATCCGGTAGGGTGTCCTAGACACCAGCACTGCTCCTGGTGCAAGTTCTATCGAGAAGTCTATGTCCCTCCTCAGAGGTAGGCCCGGTACCTCTTCCGGAAACACATCTCTGTATTCTCTTAGGATAGGGTGATCGTCAGGGCTTGGTTTATCACCTTCGATTGTTTTCAACACCTGTATTGCATATAGGGAAAATCCCTTTCGACAATACTTT
The DNA here is from genome assembly GCA_009831015.1 of Picea engelmannii. Classification (NCBI taxonomy): domain Eukaryota; kingdom Viridiplantae; phylum Streptophyta; class Pinopsida; order Pinales; family Pinaceae; genus Picea; species Picea engelmannii. The sequence continues at coordinate 195,625 of ML784197.1, read as the reverse complement.
TTCATTTGTAGGGCTGATATTTGTCTCACCGAGATGGGTTTTCGGATCCCTTGAAGGGTTATTCTTCTCCCTTCTTTACTTACACACTCTAAGGTTTTATGGTAATAGTCCAGTCTGGCTTTATGGGCGGCTAGCCAATCCATACCAATCAACAGATCATATGATCCCAGGGGTAATATGTTAAGGGTTTCTTGGGTGGGGAATTCACCCAACATTAATTGGCAGGCTGGTATAACCTCTGCTATCTTCCTTTTGGTGCCAGTGGCTAACTGTACCAACCATGGCTTGGTATGTTTTTGTGGATGTAGTTTACACTTATCAACAGCTTTAGGGGCTATATAACTCAAATTTGAACTAGGTTCAATCAAAACAGACACTAGATAGTTGAAAATCATACCTTCTATTTCCACTACTAAAGCTTGATGGTCAGCTTGTTTATTATCCAAGGCTACATAAATTTGTGGCACACTCCTGGCCACATCATTGATGGTAGTAGTTTCCTGGATGTTATAAATCCTCCGACTATTCTGTTGTTGGTGTGGACAGTCTCTCAGGAGATGTTCCTCTCCGCAACCCCAACATTTCAGAGGTTCTCTCTTGGTGTTATCCACCTTCACTAGTATAGGTCCAGAAGTTTTATTTCCGCCCGATGAGGGAAAGTTCAACTAGTATACACTCCGGGCTAGAAAGTTCATTCTTGGGTTCTTCTTGTAGTTCTTAAATCCTGGGGATTTGATCCCCTTTTTCTGAAATCTTGAACTATTCTTCGGTGTCCATCCTTCATGAGATTTTTCTCGATGCCCAAACTATTCATGACAATAGGTTTCCTTTCGAATGGTGCCTTCTAGGGTCTTTGGCTCATCAAATTCAATTCTTTTCCGATATTCCTTGGGTAGCCCACTAATGAAGCATTGCACCTTCGCCTTTTCTGCTTTTATATAAGGTACATACCTCAACAAGTTGAGGAATCTGTTAACATATTCTTCTATAGTAAGTTGTCCCAGTTTGAGTTCATAAAACTCTCTAGTCTTTTCGTCAAAATATTTTTCCAACAGATACTTCTTCTGGAAGTACTTCTCAAATCGTTTCCAAGACAGGTCCTCTTCACGAACCCCTTTCACATTCTTAAGGTCTTCCAACCAAATGGAATCCTTTCCGTTCAAGTTGAAGGTGGCCACTTGGGCCTTCATATTTTCTGAAAAGTCATGGACTCTGAAATACTTCTTTAGTCCAAGCAGCCAGGCCGTTGCTTCCTCTCCCTTCTTTATTTCACCGTCGAAGGAGGGTGGTTTGGCCTTTCTGAATTCTTTGAATTTTTTACCTTTGGAAAACTTTTGCTTCTTTTGTTTCCTTCGGAAATAGGAACTGGTTCTGCTACTAGAAGAGCCTTCTGAATCACCATCTTCCTTCTCAGAGGAATCACTCAGCATTGGTCCTTTACCTCTGGGGTGGACCTTTTTCGAGGTACTCCTCTCAGTGTGGCCACTGATATGACCATGTTTCTAAGTTTTAGGTTCATGCTGCATTTGCCTTTATAGATAGGATAAACTCTGCAGTAAAACTACGTTAATTTATGTTTGTTTTTCTTGTTCTTTCATCATCCTTTCATTGTCAGCTGTACAGCTTTGTAATTCGACCATGAGACTCCTCACAGTCTTGGCTAGATCTGGAGGGGTCCCTACTACCCTTCTTTCGTCAGAATCTTCATCTCTATTGTGGGAGCCCTCTCCCACCTCTTGGTGAGTCACCATTCTCTGCGTCTGTAAATTCCCGCGGATGATCGTTCGCTTGGGTGTAAAGACAAACGTTGGTTGTTAGTAAATAGTTAGATACATTTTTATAACCCGCGCAAAATTCATAACTCTTTCACATTCATACACAGTCGAGTTTTCATTTCGGACTTTGACCTTTTTGAATTAAGAGGGTTAAGATAGAGAGTTACTCTTTGTAAGAGTATTTAGAACGGAGCTTCTGCGCAACTCGTTCGTGAGCCCAAGCAGGCCGAGTGTTGTAACCATGCTCTGATACCAATTTGTAACGCACCCACTACGAAAATCAAAATTTTCGTCGATTTCTCGAGGATCAAAATCCTCGAATTACTCACGGGGGGCCTAGCGTCCGCTAGTTCCTCATATGTTAACCTCCATGTGGTCATGGGTCACGACTATGGGCCGAACCAGTACGGCGTCTCTTCGCACTTCGCAACTCAGTGCTACCAGAATGTCGAGTCTTTCGACTCTGCAAACCCCAAAGCTCGAAACAGCGAAGCGTCAAACCCCGACAGGGCTAGCGAATGGAAAGCTTCTCTCTAAAGGGAGATCGATGGCCATAAGCCTCCCCTGATTCATTGGTATGGTTCCTTCCGGGGTTTTGGTATTCGAGAGTTCGAAATGCAATGACTCCAAGACTCTTTTTCATTCAAATCCCCGAATTCCATTATGGGAATTCATGTAAGAGATCGACGGCTCTTAAGAGTGTGGATCCAACGGTCCATGGGATTTCGGGACTCTTCCCTAAACTTTGACCACTCACCGCACGTCTCCTTTGATGGATGGTATAGAACGCTTTGGGACTTCTCTTTTCTATTACCAAGCAAGTCAGAATTTTGGGTATCGGGATTTCACGATTTACGAAGGCAAGGTTTCTTCCCCTTTGGTTTCCCGACTGCCGAAATGCCGAAATGTCGACCAGAAGCCACGTGTCCCTTTGATGGACGGTGGAGACCTTCAGCCAAGATCAATGGTCATGATCTTTTTGCGATGATCAACGGTCACGATCAAATCCTGGTATCCTTAATCTCATTGATCACACCTCATGCTATTTCGGGGTTTCGGTGATCGGGATTTCACGACTCGCGAAGAAAAGGGTTCTTGCCCTTTTCTTTCCCGGGTGCCGAAACGCCGAAGTGCTTACTAGCAGCGACGTGTTCTCTATAGATGGAAGGTCCAGGTACTTCCATGGACCATGGGGTCTACGGTCTTGATTCCTTCATCTCTTGCAAGGGGAAAAGGGGTCGTGGCATTAATGCATGCATCTCTTCCTCAAATCTAATGGTCATTACAGACCCTGGGATCCTCCGAAGGGATCATGTTCGTGCATTTTTTGCAAAGGCGAAGAGGGGTCAAGGAACTATCATCCACGTTCCTTCCCCACCTCCAACGGTTGTTACGGACCTTGGATCTTCCGAGAGGATCTCGTCCATTAATCGAGACTTAAACATATGCTAACATTTTGGGAGTTTACCAGTCGAAGTTTCAGGACTTATCAATCACGAGAGTCCGACCTCTTGTCAACAGGACTCCTGAACTCCCGATTTGCGAAATCCCGATGGGCTCTTTCTTTCGGGATTCTCCCGAGATCCTGGATTACTGCCACATATCCTCCATCAGATGGACGGTCCTCCTTGTTTCATGATTTCACAACTTGTGACCCCCAGTGACACAAATCCTCTGTCAACTCGAATCCCTTGTATCTGAAATACCGATGGACTCTCGATCTCCTCCATGTGTCCTTCACGGATGGACGGTCCAGATCTATATCAGGACTTTAACCATGGAGTGTCTCGATCTCTTATCATCGGGACTCCTAGAATCCCGAACTCTGAATCCCCGATACTGACTCCTCTCTCGGTACTTTCACCCTTGTTCACGAGGGCTTAACCCTCATGCATATCCTAACAGATCCAACGGCTGTCGGGTTTTCTAGCTAAGATTTGACGGCTCAAATCTGTCCCACGTCATGCACTCTCCCACTACTCTCTGGACGTAAAACCAACGGTCCAGGTACTCCCACAAACCTCAGGGATCTACGGTCCTGATTTCCTCGCTACTCACGAAGATAAAAGAAAAGGGGTAAGGCATGTAACACCCTTATTTCTTCCGCCAATCTAACGGTCGTGAATGACCGCAGATCTTCTGACAGGTTCTCATCCGTCGATCGATACTTATCCCTACGCTGCTAATTCAGGATTTCAAGAGGATCATTCTTCCTCATACAGGGTTGCTAAGACTTGCACATTCAAGTCCTTTTTCCAGGTTCTTGGTAAACTTTTCCAAGAAGGGTATCTCTGTGGAGAGATCTATTCCAAGGCATTCCTAGAGACAGATAAGGGGAAAAATATTCTCGAGAATGGACTGGAAGTCTAACTTGGTTCAACTTACGCATAAATAAATTTATCCATCAACATAAGCCATGCGTGGTTTTTCTGTTACAAGTATACATCTACCATTTCTTATCAAAACACTGCACAAACAGTCTTATACTGTAATCATTCACAATTTCACAGTTTGTGAGCATATATGTCAGAATATGAATTTCAAGATGCAAGATGTAAAACACTTATCAGAAATAACACCAGAAGTGAGTGCAACTGCTGAGAGGGGTGCTCGTTTCCACCCAACCGTAGGCTCGACGATTCTGATAGGATTTACCACTAGCCACCCCCGAGCTGAGACCACAATGTTGCGAGATTGTGACTCGGTTTTCCAATGACTAAGAACGAGGGTTACTCTCCCCCTTCTTTGCTATCACTCACTCTGCGTATCTCCAGAGTTCTCCTCCTCCCCTCGCGTCTGCCCCAATCGCTTCTCCCTCACGCCTTATCCTCTTGCGAGGTTGCGTGTAGCGCTATTTCCCTCTCACTGGTTAGGCTTGACGGCTCTATGGATGGGCGGTTCACCCCCCTATCCCTCATTAATTCTTGAGGATCCATCTACCTACTAGCCTGCGAGACATTTAATTTGGGGTCAGCAAGCCACTCTTGGTTCTCTGGGCCAGTGAAGTCCAAATACGGTATTGTTTTCAGTGGAAGTTAACGCCACCATTCTAGGTGCCTTCCACCACCTTTCTCCAGCCATCGTGGTCTCTTTTTCAGCATATCCCCTCTCAGAAGTCCTGCAATATATATATATATATATATATATATATATATATATATATATATATATATATATATATATATATATATATATATATATTCATATTCATAATATTATTCACATTCATCGACCTTTTCCACAAGGTCCATTCACATCACACATTCACATTTCTGAGTTTGCCACAGTTCTTGGTCAGTCTAGTTATTTTTACAAACTGGGGGAAACAGGGTGTTACACTATGATTATTTTGGGCCCCTCTAGTTGGAGTTTCCTTTCCATGGAAATATATCTCACTTTGATTGTATACTCTAACCATACACACCCTAACAAACCCAATGAACCTTGGGGTCAAGTAATCAATATCTCTATATGCATCAAAGTATTTACCTACATGATGGTTAACACCTAATTCTTTCAACCCCTTTTTTCCTCAAACAAGTGGGACCCACATATATCGATGACCCATATTTCATCTTGAAGTTCCTTGATCGAAGTGTCTTCTTGCAACCCACTACGAATAGCACCTCGTAACAAAGGGTCCATATCTCTTCACCTGAGATCTAACAATAAGGGTTAATGCACATGTCCCCAGGTACAAAACCGGCATGGATCGTATTAGGTTTCCTACCAATTTCAAATTGGCACATGTCCACCTCTATACACATTGGTTTCCACCTTTCTGGACATGTGGCCCTGCCACCTGGTCATGACATGTGGCACTCAAAATCCCTTACAATGTCATGCCTAAGAAATTGATTCTACTTTACATGTGGCATAATTCCAATGTGACAAGTGGAACAATCTTTGTATGCCACGTGGGCCAATTTCAATTTTACATGTCACCATTGGGTGTACAACCCTCCTCAATTTGCAAGCTTATAGTTCAAAACCAACAACTAGGATATGATATTCCTTTCACCGATCTACAGTCCTAGTCATCCTTTGGAGTACTTCCATCAGATTTCCTTCCCCACCGAGACCACCACTCATTCAAACCATCCCTCTCCAATGAACGGTATAGTTATTTCGACACTTAGATCTAACAACTAATGTTCAAGCATAGTTTTCAAGTCCCTTCTCATCCAACTAGGCCACACTTACCCCATAGACCAATCGATTATCACCACATGTCACCCTAAGGGACACATAAGATACCATGTTGGTATTACACATCATCATGACATTGTTCTACTCTTTTATTCCCCCCCTCAGGGTGGGTCATAGATCAAACGGTTGAGGTATCACCTCGGATTCTACCTATTTTATGGTCAATATCACCTCTCAAATTATTACCGTTGGAGTCCCTCATCAACCTCACGCATAAGTATTCCAACAACCTAACCTCTGATCAATGGTGGATATCTCTCCACCCATAGATCATATGCTTGAAAACTAAACAACCCATTCAAAAACCTGAGCTCGATAGGGTACATAGGTTATCCCCGTCAACACAACATCATAAGTACACCACCTTCCCTCTTAACATCGCTTAGACAAGACCCCATGAATATATACGGCTGAAAATTAATCTCATCCCTACTCTGATTAACTATCTAGATTTTCCTTTAAACCTCCCTCATCAGAGTGTCTTCTCTCTGGGTCTCCAGGGTTACTCTGAACATTATCCTTCAACCAATAGTCTGAATCTTCTGGCCCCTAATCCTCTGAAAAACCGATTGTCCTGGGTACGTCTTCCAGAGGCCTCATATCCTGCTCTGATGAAGGGTCAGAATTTATTCACTATGTCGATCCAACTATTTTGATTCCTCCAAGATCGAAAACTAAATTATTTCTCAATGAGGCATTATGTGTAATGGTTAATATCATTTCATCACTTCAAATCAATAGTCGCAATTCCCTCTACTCAATTTACAGGATTTTTTCATGATAACAGCCTGAAATTGGAATTAGCCAAATTTAGGGATCCCTTTAGGATTATCACACCGCAAAAACTACCCTACTGCACACACATAAGGAACAGACATACCTCTACATCCACAATCAAATTCACAGGAGGGAACCTTTGTAAGGTTCCTTATTTTATTGATGGTAAAATGTAGGGCTCTCTTGTTCAGATATACATTACACATCAATTTCCATACCGATAGAATATCATTCGATCACATAGACTTGCATAACTCACGCATATGTAAATCATAGTGGTTGTGCAATCAATTCCAATTCAATCGTTAAGCTTGAATAATTACCCATGCATATAGGTACAATAATCCAACCATACATTTCAATTCAGTTATATAGGATATAAGGATACGTATATGTTCAATGGCGGAGTTAACCAACCAACTGACCATGGGTGTTCACATTTCCACCCAAGTATAGGTATTGTGTGCTCTATAACTTCGATAGCAGGACACCTCGTGCCAAGCCATGATACCACCAAGAAAATCTCTATTAGGTTCTATGGTAGTTTGGGATGTGAAGGACACCCTCCTTCACACCAATTTTGGTAAGTGTTTCCTCACACCCACTTGGCTTAGGTATCAACAACGTTTTTCATATACATTCCCAATATCAAGCTCACAACCTTCTCAACACAGGTCAGGTTCTTTGGACTCTCCACCCAAATTTTGGAGCTCAATATCTTTTTCCTTTACTGTGTTTTTACATAGTCATTCCCTTTCCTCTTGGATCTGAACTCCCCCAGAGTTCTCTACTAGCCTCCCTATTTATGTCTTCCTTATTGCCTTCTCTTGCACATTTCTCTCCCTCTGAATGTTCTCAGCTTGTCCCCTTCCTTATGTCAAAAGGAACTTGTGGGCTCAATCTGGGGTTATGGAAAATGGTACCCTATTGTACCTAGGGATGATAATTTCATTTTTACTAGTTTGATCTCTCATACTTGGATTTATTTGGGGTAGTTGTTTATCCAACTACCATCCCTCCTCACTATCCTTGAAATCAGGGCTGCGGAAAATAATCTGAATATCAAATATTATTGGCAAAAAGGTTTGGGTCATTTTTAGCATGATGAACCCCTCTTTAAATTTCCTCACTTTTTCTTCTAGTGGTATTATGTCCAGTACTTCAAGGCTTCACCCCACAGTTAGTTGTTTGGCATTTTAAATAAAACAATAATACATTTACAATGTTCTTATGCCATTACATGGAAACCACAATTCATTACTAATTACACATAATCGTAGGTTTAGAAAGGGGGTTGTTACAACTTGACTTTTTAGATTCCTTTGAAAAGGTTTTAGAATTAATCAACCAAGATTATCACCAACTCAACAAAGGATCAGAAATATAGTTTCATTCATGTATTCTCATTTTGATTTCTGATCTAGCTGATATTTGGAGTCTTTTTCAATCCATCATGATTATTTTGTGTTACCTCCATAACTATAATATATCTTATTTTCCTCATCATATTGAATCACTTGAATATTTAGGATTAATATTTATCTTTGATAGAAAAGAGAAATTGATGCTTTGGTTAGAAATATTAAATATTATTTTTCTTGTTAAAAAGTTCATTATTTTCAAGTGTGCAAAGGGCTTGTTGAAGACAAGAAATCTTGAAGGTTGATGGGTTTGTGGAATGTTTATGTGAGTGAATTTAAAAATTTGTTTTGACTAAGCATCCCCATTAACCCATTTTGATAAATTCCCAGAATATTTTTTTTGTTTCACTAAATGAAAGGAAAATTCTATGTGAGACCTGGATTAGAGGATTGTGTAGTGTAATTTGTTTTTCTCACTAGATCATCAATTCTCATAAACTTGTTTTTTTTTTCCTTTCATATTTTTACCCTAGGAATATTTATATTGGTATTTATTTCGAGTGGTTAACCTTTCTTGAATTTGGATTACATTCCAATTTTTCAATGAAAATTATTCTCTAAGGATGTCCATCATGATTTATATTATGTTGTTGGGATTACAAGCTTAACTTTCAAGATTAATTCTTCCTGTAATGACTAACATAGTGTGCTTTTGATTTTTATCTCTTAGTTTAGTAGAGCCACTTTATTTACTTCAATTTGTACATAATTTTATTCCTTTATATTCTTAGTTTAGTAACCATGGAAACGGGTTCATATTCTTATACCATTACGGGTGATTGATACAATCATTGGGTGGTTTGGATAAATAATCAAAGTGGAAATCACTATCTTGGTGAAAAACATCAATGCAATTTATAAGTTAGAAAATCCGACATCTTCAAAATCTTATTTCACTAAGATCTTGTCCATGGGAATAAGCTCATAGGGGTGAATTCCTCAATTTATCTAATTCTTTTGGGAATTTCAACAATTTAAATTTTTCTCACTAGAAAATATTAAATATGTTGGAACAAAATATTGGTTAGATATTGATTTTCTTGATCATTGGTCATCGTAGTCATACTGATTTTGGTTTCCAGGTTATGTCTTAGTCCTGAAAATATTTCTTGATGGGTATTAGATTGTTTGAAAAGTTTATTTAATAAGGATTTTCCCCTTATCCAAATTCTTGGAGATGGAATAATGGTAGCTTTGTGCATATCATTCATACTTTGTTACCTCCCTATATCTATTCCTTTCTATTGGGTTCTTTTCTTATTTTTTTAGTCGGTTTCATTTTATTTTGATGACAGACATTTTTTAGTTTCCAGCTTCTCTTAGTTTAGTTTCCTTTTTCATGTTTTAACCTTATTGTTATCACTTGTTTTTTACTTATACATATTACTTCTATATTGTAATTTGGATGTTGGCATGTTCCCTGAGATGATTTGACTTCTCATTTTGCCTTAATGATTAATATTTAAGTTTGAGTGAGGGGTTGGTCAAATTCTGGTCACATACTGAAGAAATGTTGACAAGTCATGAGATACATGGGTTGATCTATCTAAATGAACATTAATGAATTTCTTAGTTGTGAGTGTGGACTGATAATTGTGGTGGAACACATGTTCTTACTAAGCATACCATGATAATGGATAAGTATAGGAAAGTATCTATCTACTCTTTTCTTTGAGCTCCATCCATTTCATATTAATAATATGGCCAATAATATGATGGTTTTTTGGGAGACCTATGGGTTAAACTTAAATGCATAACATCTACTCATCAAATAAAAAAAAATGCCATATCACCCTACTTACTTCACACCCTATGTGCATATGCAAATCTATATATAAAATCTAAAAGGGTGAGAATATTTTGAAATAAAAGGGAAGTTGAAAGAACTATTAATAGTTTTGTAAGTAAACCCATAGGGGATATGGACACTTGTTGGGAGCGGAGCTATGCTTGTAATGTACCAAGGCAACTTCATCGGGGCTATGGACGCTCGCTAACAAAGAAGCAATGTCGAGAAAAGAGAGATGAAGAACAAACTTGTGTAGAGGTTTTCTTGTTATAAAGGTGAAATCCCATGGTTAAACCAAATCCAATCAAAAGTGCGTATCCAATAAAAGAATTTACCTCACTAATTGGCTCTTTGAAAAAGTTTTGTTAGAATACCACTACTATAAATATTGGGTTATATCTTTTAGAAACTTTGCATCATTATGATACCCATGATTATTGGAAAATTATTTGTAGCTTATTAATCTTAACTTTAAAATTCATATATGAAGTAAAGGCCCTAGACTTATAGTAACAAAGATAATGTGTTGTCATTTGTTGTGTCCACAAAAACTGCCCTTTACTTTTTCTTTTAAAAGAGAAAGGAAAGGGACCCCTTGCTAAAATTTGAACTCTAATTCCTAATCCTCTACTACTTGAGCATAATTTTATTTTTTATCTATCTTGAGAGAATTGGGGGTTTGGATCTAAATTGGTGATTGTATTTAATGAAGGTTTCTTAATCCTTATGATATTATGATTTCAAATGTCTTCATAATGCTTCTTGACTTATGATGCTTCATTGAAATTTTTATGATGAAATTGACAAGTTATCTTTGGGATCTTATGCATATTTGGAAGTAATTGATGATCCCATATGGCTACAAAGTTTGATGTTCTATTGTATGTCTTGAACGAGTTTACTCTTGGATATTTTTTGAATGGATAACTTAGATGAAGAACACATATGCATTATGCATCCTCTTTCTTTCATGTTGTGCCTAATTTCTTCATCTTTATGCTTGTGTATGTTGATCCTATTCTTCAGTTTCAATATCTTAGCTTAAATCACAAGRTTACTAATCCTTTATATGATTTTGATATTCGATGAATTCATCTATCATGGCATTTATCTACAACATCCCAGATCATGRATGATTGTCTTTAAGAAACCTCTCCTCTTTAGTTATTGATTTTGCAAACAAAACCAATTCTTATTCATAAGTTTGTTTACRTGAAAGGAAAATAATGTATTTTTTATGATATATTGGCAAGTGTCTTCTTCCTTGCATAACTAATCTCATATTTTCTGTGATTGTAGGAATATGGTTCTAAAATCACTTTATTAACTARATATATAGGTTGTTAAAATACTCTAGAGAATCATGCCRAAAAAAAAAGATAACATGTGGTTAGTCATAGAACACATGAAACACAAGAGCATGGGACATCGATCAATTAAAAGAGATTTAAGCCTCAATTGTTCCTTCTGAAACCCTATATTACTTAACCTAACTTCTTCATCTCTAAAATTCCTWCGAGAAACTCTTAATCTTATTATATTGACTAGACTTTTCTCTAATCAAGTTTTGATCATATTTCATTTCAATATGCAGAGTCAATMCTTATTTTATTTCATATCCCCAACTAGATTTTCTTTTATGAGCACGCATTATTTTCTATGTATTTCATTTCTATTCCGAGGCTTGAATTTTATTGTATTTTATTATTTTGGCTGGAACCTTGATCATCAGGATTACCCCATATGATTCTTCATTCTTCAGTAAATTCCCATCGATAATTACTTTTCAGACATTTCTCCTATCTTTATGGAATTCCCCTCCTCCCAAACATCTAATCAACCATAATATTATTTTAATATTTATTTACGAATTAAGCTTTCAGGAATGGAATTATTTTAATATTTTTATTTTTGAGGAATGGATTCATTGAAAAAACTCTCTCAAGATTTACTATCATAGTTTTACCATGGCATATTTCACCCCCCATATTTCTGAATCCCAACCACATTGGGATTATTTTAATATTTTTTAGGGATATGACTTAGGTATTTGGAAATCACTCTTCGAAAATAATTCATCTAAGGTTTTCACTTCGTATTTTCAACCCATCTGGATTATTATTATTTTATAGCATTTTCTAGGAATTTGGCTATCGAAGTTGTCACCGTAAGAAAATATTCATTGGTTTTCACCTTATGTTTTACATGCCATCCTAGCCACCAGGTTATGACCATCAATATCTTACGTTATTGGGATTTTCCCCATCGGGGAGGATTAAACCACTGAGAAACTAGGACATCAGGGTTCCTTTCACATTATTCCATAGAAACCAATCCCTAACAATTAGGAAACCGGGACATCAAGGTTGCTTGCATGTTATACCATAGAACCTAATCTCGACCACCAGGCCACTAGATCATTGGACCACCGGGAACCATGAACATGTGTTTTTGAATATTTAATCTCATATGATTGAAATCCATCATTTTCACTTCATTTGGTTCACTACATGTCTTATTTGGATTCATGCAGTATTGATCTTGGTGTGAGTTGTCTATATGACTCAACATTTGTATATCCATGACGTCATCACATCAAATTGGAAACAAGTTTCCCACCATCCTATATGGCCTTCGGTGTATCATCCTTTTAAGTCAATTATTCCAAAGTGGCATGTGGTGTGACCTATCTAAAATGGAATACAAAAATTGGGCCACCGCGATAATCAATGACCAAGGAATATATTCCTTAGTAATTTCTCACTTCCATGGGGGATTTTGGTCTTGTTGACAAATGTTTCAAGAATGGTAGAAACAACTAGCCCCTTCAAATAATGGTTCGATCAATTGGGCAATGAGACAAATTAGGTGATAAGTAAGTTGAAAGGTGACACATGGAATGTGATGTGTTATCCTGCATGGTTTGTCTGATGTGGAATTCGGAACCCCCTAAACTATCGAACATGAGGATTTTTAATTATGGTGTGGTAAAAAAATATAACATTGGCCCAACACTCCATACCCTTCCTAAATCTAGATACGAATTACACGTGGAGAATTGAACCATATAAACTCTTCACAATGAGATTCCCTAGTGCATGTGGGATAAATACTCTAACTCATAGACCAATGATCGAGATTCAGCTAGACAGTGGATCAACGAATATTGAGCGCTTAAAACCAAAGAGACATATCTAAAGCTACATATGGTCAAATCATACATGCGATATCTCATTGGAAATTTGGTATAGTGAATAACATGTTTTTGTATTTCTTTGTGCCAGGTGGATAGAAGAAACAACTAGAAAATTTGAGCAAAAGAAGAAAATGTATACAAATAGGGCCGAGAGAAGATATCAAGAACTATGACTCATAGAATTCATACATGGTGAATTTGATTAATCAAGAGTGTTTTTGAACTTTATTTATAACAATTGTATATTTAGTAACAAATATATACAAGTAATCCAAGTCTTGTAACAAGACAAAAGGAATTAAGATGAAAAGTTGTAACTAGAAGAAAAAAATGAGAAGTCACAAGAATTGACGAGTTTCTCTTATTTTATAAAAGAGAAATCATAGAATTACTTGAGGGAATTTTTTATGCAGACCCCACCTCAGTAGAGCCTGCTGACCTCCCAGTCTTCAGATCTTCCACTCCCCCTTAACTGAAATGGTTCTTGAGGTCCACTGTCGAGACCCTCTCTTACAATGCGACCACAAGTCCTTTGTCAAACCCTGCCTACACGAACTAGCGCTAGGCGTGAGTTCCTCCTCACATGATCACATAATATGACCTCATCCCAACTCTATCGGCACTTCACACTTCTCTATTTCAGGGATGTTGGTATGAAACACCCCAACACTCCGATCCCCGAAATCTGAAACTTGACAAGGGCCTACCAAAGGCTATCCCTTGCTCCTATGCACTCCACACGACCTTCTAATAGGAATTGGTCCCAGTCTTCCTCTAGTGACTCCGGTGGTTGAAACCCGAATTTCATCTAACCGAAATCAATAGCCCACAATGCGCGGGATCTAATGGTCCTGATGACTCCTCATCTTTCACAGTTCGGGGATTGGGAAACCAATTCCAAGCCATGTCCTCTCGACTTGCAATCCCTAAAATCCCAAAATGAACCAATGGCTCAGATCTGATTTCGATCCACGACCTCTATCACTCCTGAGCCTTCATACATTAAGTGACTCCTGCCACTATCTCCCTTGCTTCTTTGCTTGATCAGATAGCTCTAGGTGAATTGGGACTTCTCCCTCGAAGTTCTCCACCATTCATTCGGGGTTAGATGATCCTCCAGAAATTCTCCCCATCATTAGTTTATTTTCCCTTAGAGCTTCATGTGACCTTGATCTTCACTTTCCTTCAAGCTATTCAAAGGCTATAACCCTCTTGATCTTAGATTTCTTTGTTGGTTTCTGGATTCAAAGAATCCCTATGCGCATACTTAGCATGTTTCCGCGATAACCTTTAGTTATACATGATGTTAGCTCTGTGTACTCTTCGCAACAGAGTTTCTCCAACCACTCTGTAGGACTGAAGAATTTTGATTCCTCCTTCGGCCTTCACACTCCTTGCATGGCTCTGTGCTTCACTCGCACTTATGTTGGTATAAGAACAATGTTCTCCCTCCTGAGCCTTCTGAGATAAAAATTAGAACCCTGTCAACGCACTCTATGCGGACTCTCCGCTGCACTCTTTGCAGGAATTCTCAGGAAGAGAAACAATTGAAACTCATACTTCTTCTTTCACAGGTTTCATACATTCATCATAGAATTATGAACATACAAACATCATTAAACCAAATGCATAACAGAGAAAATGTAAGAAAATTGTAACCTACCATTTAAAATATATACACAGTGTTCATCACAACACAAAGGACTTGGATCAAAGATTTCTTATATTAATCCAAAGGATTCTGCACATAAGTTCTAAAAACTATCAGCTTATACAATTTACCATCTTAGGAAATTTTTTTCTCTGCTCGCCTGTTCTTTCAACTTAAAAAAAAAAAATTCCTTCTAATACAAGTGAGGGTGTCTTTTTACCTATTTTCCCTCCTACAGTTCTAGCTATCTAATCAGGATTAAAAGATACCTACTTTAGATTCAATACAAATAAATGCTTCCATATCCGATAGATGAGAGCAACGCTCATGATCTGTTTTACAATCTCCAAAACATAAATGTAAATACATTTCCCTAGCTATTACATAAATGTTCCTTTCATTCAAATTCAAAACATTCTTCAAAATGTGCGTTGGTGCATTTCCAGTTGTCTTCTGCCTTTTGTGTTTGCTCACGATGCTCCTGCATCATACTCCCTTGGCTGAAAATTTTCATGAAATCCTGTTCATGATATCCTGCACTATCTATCTATGTTTCTAAATGTCTCTTTCACTTTCCCAACTGGCATCTTCAATCAGGTGTCCCTTCCATTTCACCAAGTATTCGAAATATGTCTTCCTCCAGATCTTCTTACCAACTCTCTGATCAATAATCATTTCCATCTGCGGCTTTTCAGCTACAGGCATCTGTTTGACCCATTGGAATTCCTCTTGATCTTTTGATTGATCTGTTTCATCTCTTATGTAAGGATACAGATCTTCTATGTTAAATATGGGTGATATGCCCACATTATCTCACAATTCTATCTCATAAGCATTTACCTCAAACTTTCTTAAGATTTTACATGGCCCAATTTTCTTCATCTTCAGTTTATTGTAGGTTACCCTTGGGAACCTTTATCTTCTGAGATGCACCAGAACCAAATAACCAACTTCAAACTAAAGTTCTCTCCTATGTTGATTTGCTCTGCACTTGTATTCCTGGTTGGAATTTTCTAATCGCTTTCTGATTTCACTGTGGAGATCCTGCATTTCTGCTGCAAAATCCTTTGCGCTAGCACTCCTGAAATTGTTCTTCTCTAAGTCTTTCAAATCAGAGACTCCCCTCGATTTCATTCCATACATTATATGGAATGGGCTCTATCCTGTACTTCTATTGGGTGAATCGTTATATGCAAATTCCTCTTGTGGCGGAATCTAGTCCCACTGGCTGCAGTGTTCAGCCACCAAACTCCTCAACAGATCTCCCAAACTTCGATTCACTGCCTCAGTTTTTCCATCTGTCTGAGGATGGTATGTTGAGCTAAAAGATAAATTTGTTCCCAACTTCTTCCATAGGGTCCTCCATAAATGACCAACAAAATTGGTATCTCAATCTAAAACAATACTCTTGGGTAAACCATGAAGTCTAACCACTTCTTTGAAAAATAGATTGGCAATATGTGTTGTGTCACTGGTTTTCTGACATGGTATAAAATGTGTCATTTTAAAGAATCTATCGACTACCATGAAGATGGAATCACAACCACTCTGCATCCCCAGCAGTCCTAACACAAAATCCATGCTTACCGCATCCCATGGCCTCTCTAGTACTGACAATGGTAGATACAACCCTGTATTTTGTCTCTTCCCCTTGGCATGATGGAAAATTCTGCACCTCTTCACGAATTTCTTGACATCTGTTCTCATCCCCGGCCAATAGTATGAGCTATTCAATTGTGCAAAAGTCTTATCATGGCCGAAATGTCCAGCCAATCCTCCACTATGTTTTTCCTTCAAGAGGTTCTCTCTCATAGAGCATTTTGGTATACACAATTGGTTACCCCTGAACAGTAGTCCATATTGAACCAAGTATTCAATCCATTGGCTTATATCCCTAAGAACTGGATTCTCACAGGCTTCATAACCTTCTTTAAAATCTGCATCATTTCTGTACATTTCCTTGAGGTTATCAAAACCTAAGGTCTTTACTATGAACTCTTGCAAAGTCAAACATTTCCTGCTCAAAGCATCAGCAACTTTGTTGGTAGTTCCAGAAATATGCTTTATAACAAAAGTAAAATTCTTCATGTATTCAACCCATTTTCCATGCTTCTGGTTCAATTTCTCTTGTCGAGTTATGAATTGTAAATCATGGTTATCGCTATACAAGACAAACTCTTTCGGAACCAAGTAATGCCTCCATTTGTTTAGGGCTTGTATGACTGCATAAAATTCCTTGTCATACGTTGAATATTTCAGCTTTGCATCATTCAATTTCTCACTGAAGTATGCAATCAACCTGTTTTCTTGACTTAAGACTGCTCCAATCGCAAACCCACTTGCGTCACACTTAACTTGAAATGTTTTGCTGAAATCTGGCAGAACCAGAACTAGTTGCTCAATTATCTTAATTTTCAGCAACTTGAAACTTTTCTCCACTTCTTATGTCCAATGAAAAGATTTATGTCTTTTCTTGAATGTATCCATCATTGGTGCACATATCCCACTGAAATTTATAATGAACTTCTTGTAAAAACTAGCAAGTCCATGGAAACTTCTGACTTCAAAATTGCTCTTAGGTGATGGCCAATTTTTTATCGCTCTTACCTTTTTAGGATCCATTTTTAACTCATTCGCAGAGATTACGAACCCTAAATAAATGAGTTTCGTCTTCATGAAAGACGATTTCTTCAGATTGATCAACAACTTCTCTTGCTGCAACCTCCTCATTATTGTGGTTAAATGCTTCAGGTGTTCTTCCTCAGTCTTATTGAAGATCAATATATCGTCAAGATACACGATTACAAACTTACCAATGAAATATTTTAGGACTTCGTTCATCATCCTCATAAAAGTATTGGGCACATTCGTCAAGCCAAATGGCATGACAAGCCATTCATAAAACCCTTCATTTGTCTTGAATGTTGTCTTCCACTCATCACCTTCCCTCATTCTAATTTGATGATATCCTCTTTTCAAGTCAATCTTTGAAAAAAACTTTGCTCCACTCAAGCAATCCATCAAGTCATCCATCCTGGGTAAAGGAAATCTATACCCGATGGTGATTTTATTTATGGTCCTCGAGTCTGTACACATTCTCCAGCCACCATATTTCTTTGGAATTAGCATTGTAGGTACAACGCATGGACTCAAGCTTTCTCTAACCAATCCTTTGTCCATCAAATCCTGGACTTGTCTTTTGACTTCTTCATTTTCTTGTGGCGTCCATCTATACGTTGGTTTGTTTGGTAAACTCGCCCAGGTATAATATCAATGTGATGGCTTATGCTCCTAATGGGTGGAAATGACTAAGGTAATTCGTCCACTACTATATCAGCAAATTCCTCTAGCAGTTCCTGAATTTCCTCAGGTAAATCATCTATATTAGTATTGGTCAAGATGACTTTGGGTTTTCTTACCATGGAAAAATGCATCTCTTCTTCTTTCTTGACTTCATCAAGAAGCTCCTTCCCACTCATGAGAAGTATAGTATTTCTCACCTCTGTTTTCACCTCTTTATCCTTAGTTGGTAGCAACATATGCGTTCTACCATTCTTCTCCAAGGTATATGTGTTCTTTCTCCCATCATGAACAACATTCCTATCATATTTCCACAGTCTCCCCAACAAAAGATGAAATAAATACATGGGAATAACATCACATAAAATTTCATCCTTATATCCCCCTATCTTAAATTCAACCAAACAATGTTTAGTGACAGTTACCTGATGTCCTTTTTGTAGCCATGAAACTTTATATGGGCTCGGATGTGTAACTATTTCTAATTCCAGCTCCTCCACCATTTCGGTGGATACTAGGTTATCTACACTCCCACTATCCACTATTACCTTGCATACCTTGTCCTTAGTCTTGCATGCAATTCTGAACAAATAGTTCCTCTGGACTGGATTTTCCACCTCCTTCTCTGGCTTCAAGAGAATTTTTCCCATCATTAGGGATATTATGCCTCAACATTTTTTCCTTGTGCTATAGAAATGTGAGCTTCACCCCCATCTCTTTTCCTATTTGGACACTCAAACGATTTGTGTCTGATTTTTCCATAGACAAAACATTTTATTTCACCTCCTCGGCCTCTTCCTCTTCCTCTTGCTTGAGGAAACACGCTCCTATCAGCATATTTCCTTCCTTGGGAACTTCCTCCCCTTTCCATTTGAGTATGGGGTTTCTTCTCTTCTCCCTGGGGCTTCTGTACTCTGTTATGGGAAACCGCTTTGCCTCTGCTCTGACTTCTGCCTCATCCCCTCTGACCTTGCTTACAGGTCAATTTTTCTTCTTCCTTCAGGGAAATTTGATAAGCCTCCACTACATTCCTGATTGTTACCATGCTCATCTCATCCTGAATGTCATATCTCAAACCATTCATGTATCTGGCAACCTTTTCATCATCACTCTCACAATGACTTGCCCTAATGTTTATCATGTAGAACTCTTCAATGTATTCCTTCACTGTCATACCTTTCTGTCTCAAATTATGCATTTTCCGAAACAGATTGATTTGGTAATCTCTGGGTATAAACTTGGGTTTCATCTTCGCAACCATCCTATCCCAAATTTTGATTCTTTATTTTCCTTTGCAACGCGTGTTGGCCTGCAGGTCATCCCACCACAATGTTGCATGTCCTTTTAGTCTAGTGATTGTGTGCTTAACTTTCTTATCCTCTTCGACATCCTCATAGTCGAAGTATTTTTCAGAGATCTAAATGAATCTAGCATCTCATCAATGTCTAATTTTCCTTCGTACATTGGAATGTCCATTTTTTCCCTGGCACCTATCCTTGCAATAGCTTTGAATAGGTGTTCCTCTACAGCATCTTCGACTACAACTTCTTCTTCTTTGGCTCTGGCTTCATTTTCACTTTCAGCTTCACTGACATCACCAGTATCAGTAGATCGTCTCTACGTTGTCTCCATAGCATCTAATCGAGCACAGAATTCCCTCATTTCCCTTTCCACAGCTGGATAGGGCATAACTCTTTCTCTCCTTCTTGGCAGCATTATTTAAATCTGCTCCTCACAGAATTCTAATCACACAGTCTTCTCTCACCTACAGTAACAAATATTGCAGGCTCTGATACCACTTGATGCAGACCCCACCTCAGCAGAGCCCGCTGACCTCCCAGTCTTCGGATCTTCCACTCCCCCTGAACCAAAATGGTTCTTCGGGTCCACTTTTGAGACCCTCTCTTACAATGTGACCACGGGTCCTTTGTCAAACCTTGCCTACATGAACGGGCACTAGGCACGAGCTCCTCCCCACACGATCACGCAATATGACCTCATGCCAACTCTATCAGCGATTCACACTTCTCTATTTCGGGGATGTTGGTATGAAACACCCCAACACTCTGATCCCCTAAATATGAAACTTGACAAGGGCCTACCAAAGGCTAGCCCTCGTTCCTATGCACTCCACATGACCTTCCAATAGGAAATGGTCCCAGTCTTCCATGTTTTCAGCTTTCGCAACTTGGGCAGTCAACAAACAGTCGCTCCTTCCCTTCTAAATCCCTGACCTCCAAAATCCAATGACTTGAATCTATGGTCTAGATCCCCCGCCAACCGATGGTCTGGATTAAGTCATTGATTCTTCATTGAGAGCTTGGAGAAGCCTCCTCTCGTGATTTCGGTGGTCTAAACCCAAATTCCATCTGACCAAAATCAATGGCCCACGATGTGCGGGATCTAACGATCCTGATGGATCCTTATCTTTCACAGTTTGGGGATTGGGAAACCAATGCCAAGCCCTATCCTCTCGACTTGTGATCCCCAAAATCCTAAAATGAACCAATGACTCAAATCTGATTTCGATCCACAACCTCTATCACTCCTGAGACTTCATACGTTAAGTGACTCCTGCCACTATCTCCCTTGTTGATTTGCTTGATCAGAGGGCTCTCGGTGAATTGAGACTTCTCCCTCGAAGTTCTCCACCATTCATTTAGGGTTCGATGATCCTCCAAAAATTCTCCCTATCGTTAGTCAGTTTTCCCTTATAACTTCACATGACCTTGATCTTCACTTTCTGTCGATCTATTCAAAGGCTCTAACCCTCTTGAGATTAGATTTTTGTGTTGATTTCTGGATTCAAATAATCCCTATGCACATACTTAGCATGTTTCCATGATAACCTTCAGTTATACATGACGTTATCTCTATGCACTCTTCACAACAGATTTTCTCCAACCACTCTGTAGGATTGAAGAATTTTGATTCCTCCTTCTTCTTGTGCACTCCTTGCACGGCTCTGTGCTTCATTCACTCTTATTTTGGTATAAGAACAACGTTCTCCCTCCTGAGCTTTCTGAGATAAAAATCAGAAACCTGTCAACACACTCTATGTGGACTCTCCATTGCACTCTTCGCAGGAGTTCTCAGGAAGAAAAACAATTGAAACTCATACTTTTGCTTTCATAGGTTTCATGCATTCATCGTAGAATTATGAACATACACACATCATTAAACCAAATGCATAACAGAGAAAATGTAAGCAAACTGTAACCTACCATTTAAAAGATATATACAGTGTTCATCACAACACACAGGACTTGGATCAAAGCTTTCTTATATTAATCCAAAGTCTTATGTACATAAGTTCTAAAAACTACCAGCTTATACAATTTACTATCTCAGGATTTTTTTTTCTCTGCTTGCATGTTCTTGAAACTTAAAAAAAAAAAGTCCTTCTAATACAAGCGAGGGTGTCTTTTTACCTGTTTTCCCTCCTACAATTCTAGCTATCTAATTAGGATTAAAAGCTACCTACTTTACATTCAATACAAATAAATTCCTCCATATCCAAAAGATGAGAGCAACGCTCATGATCTGTTTTACAATCTCCAAAACATAAATGCAAATACATCTCCCTAGCTATTACATAAATGCTCCTTTCATTCAAATTCAAAACATTCTTCAAAATGTGTGCTGGTGCATTTCCAGTTGTCTTCCACCTTTTGCACTTTCTCACGATGCTCTTGCATCAATTTTTCCCATTATATAGACTAAAAATAGTATTATTTATGGATATATGAAGACCATAAGGCATTTGGAGATTATGGTTTTTGTCAAATGCGTGTGGGATTACTCTACATATGTGTTTTCCATTTAAGTTTTATGGATACTCATCATACAAATGATTTATATGCTTAGTGTTTTGGAATGCTTATGTTGTTGACATTTCTGATGAATATAGTGATGAAGTTACATATCTTGTCTACAACTATTTGTGATCAATTCCACAATTTCATTGTTTTAACACATGGTCAATGGATATGGATTATTCATGTTATCAATAATATCATCTCAAATTGTATAAATTTAATTAATTTGGTTATTGCAATATAGGTTAGAAGTAGTTAGATTAGATTAGTGTGTTTCTGTTTTAGATTAGATTTAGAGTTAATTATAATTATTTGGGGATATTTCATTGTCTTTTCCTTATTGTTATTTTTACTTCTCAATGGAAACCAATCCACAAAATAGTCAGAAATGCTACCCCAAACTAGAGTAGGTTTGATTGGGACCTTCCATCAGGCATTCTCCCTTATCTGCTTGATAGACCATTTGGACCTATCAACACGTGCTTTCCACATGGTTTTTCTCTCAAGTTATTTTATAATAAAGATAGAAGATGCATGAATTTTGGATATTGAACCTACAAAACTAACTCCAACTTGGAGAAATAAGAGAATAGGGGTAGAAAGAATAGAAAAGTGGCTTGACCTGTTTTTAATATCTAAAGGATTATTGGATGAATTGTTTCATGTGATATGGTGGGTATCCTTGAGAGGAAACTCAAACTATAACTTTGTTGTGTTAGAAGTGGCCCCAACCTAGAAGAATCCTCCCATCCCATTCAAGTTAATTCTAGAATGGTTGAAGAATGAAGATTTTGTAAAAAAAATTAAGGAGTTTTGGAAACCTTATTATTCTCACCTCAGAGAACATTTCTCTCTTCAATTCAAAAACAAAATGACAGAAATGGAGAAGTTGGCATCCAAATGGGATAAGGACAAAAAAAAAATATAAAAGGCTTCTAATAGAAGTGGAAGTAGCTTTGGATACACTCTATAAAAATGAAGGATGTATATTCTTGAATGAGGCTCAAAATATGGAAGTAAAGCAATTGGAAGAAAAAAAGGGGAATACATTACTAGAGAAACAAAAGGAATGGAGAATCAAGAGTGGGGGTAAATAACTACAAATAGATTATGAAAACTCCATTTTTTCATCATTATGAAAATGGAAGAAAATATAAAATCTATTTGGAAAATTGACAATAGAATTAACAAGTGGGATAAAAAAATTAGAGACATAAAAAATGAAGGAGTCAACTATTTCTCTTCTCTCTTAAAATAATACTCCTAGGCCATAGTTCTTGAAGTAATAAGGCTCTCAAACCATTTTCCTAGATTCGTAAACAATGAATAAAATTTGGAAGTGAATAAATAAGTTGGGAAGGATGAATTTATCTAAACATTACAGAGCTTCCAAAGGAAAGAAATACCATGGATAAATGGCCTACCTATGGAATTCCTTAGAGGATGTTATGAATTCATTATCAAAGACTTAAGAAGGGTGGTGGAGGATACTAGAAACACAAGAAAAACTCTCTAGGCATATAATACTACCTCTAATGTTCTAATCCAAAAAGAGGATAATCTAACTACTTTTGAAAAAAATTGATCAGTATACTCATGCAATTATATCTACAAAATCATTTCAAATGTCATAGAAAGAAGAATCAAAAATTTTATTTCAAAATAAATATTGGGTGAACAATTTCGGTTTCTAAAAGGATGAAAAATCCATGAGTAAATGTGGATAGTATAAGAAATCATACACTTGATCAATATTATAAATAAAATTTCGATGGTACTCAAAGTGGATCTCTCTAAGGCCTATGATAATGTAAGTTAGATTTACCTTATATATATCCTTATTCACTCTGGTTTTGTCATAACCTTGTGGTATGGGTGATCAAATACATTACCTTGGTATCCTTAATTTCCCTATGATAATGTAAGTTAGATTTACCTTATATATATCCTTATTCACTCTGGTTTTGTCATAACCTTGTGGTATGGGTGATCAAATACATTACCTTGGTATCCTTAATTTCCCTAATCAAGGTGGAAACTCCCCCTTTCTTGAAACCATCTAGGAGTCTCATACATGGATTCCCCCTCTCCCCTCTCCTAGTCATATTGATAACAAAAGGGTTGAGTGATTATTAATAAAGGAATCAAAAAATGGAATATTCAAAGGGTTATGCATGGGTCATGCTTGAAATATCACACACATTTTTCTCATGGATGATATTGTTAAGAACCAATACTGAATACAAAAGCACCACAACAGATATAGAAGAACAATATAGAAAAACACAACTTTATTATATCAAACCCTTGAGGTAGGGCAACACCATACAATGGATCCTATTATGGAAGGGATCCTCTCCTGTTCACTTGCCT
>ML784197.1:98279-171266 GCA_009831015.1 Picea engelmannii | reverse complement strand
TGCTCCAAAGACTGACACCTATCATGTGGATCCAAATAAGAAGATCCATCCACATAGTGGAAAAGTGTCATAGCAGAATCTGGAAGGAATAATACCACTGTAGAATATGCAGACTGAACACTGGTAACTAGCTCCTGATCTGGTACATTGATGTTATCTACAGAAGGTGGAGTAGAGTCATCAAATAAAATATGGAAGTGGTTGTCATCCCAGAAATGACAACTATCCATATACCAATCATCACAATCGTCCTCAAAATCATACCAAGCATATCTTTCTTGATTATATTCATTCATGAGGCACTGCATAAGAAATCTCTCCTGCATGTCATTCAATGAATCTTGAATACTATGAAAACTATCATTGAGGTCATATGTGAGGTTGGTTGTGAGGCTATGTGTGAGGCTGTTTGTGAAGCCATGTGCAAATGCATCTAATCTGTCATCCAATTGGGATTTGAATGATTCAAGAATTTGTTTCAAGGTTTGAGAAGAAATAGCCATCTGATCACCCTATGAACTCTTCAGTCCCACAGCCGTCACCAAAAAACTCAAAAAATAAACCCAAGAAGTTTCGGCAGAAAATCGCGGTTTTTTCTGGAAAAACCCTAAAAAACTGTTGAACTTAAAATGCTCATAACTTCACTTCCCGGACTTCGTTTCGGATGATTTTTTTTTTGAAATTGGGTGAAATTGTGAGAGGAACTCAGATATGTAATTTATTTGGGAATATTCAGCCTCCAAATTCTACAAAAATAAAAACAAATCGGGCCGCCGTCCGCAGAAAAAACCCTGAAAAATTGCAGATTTTAAAACCTCAATATCTTGACCTTCCGGACTCCGTTTCGGTCGATTGTTTTTTTAAATTGGGTGTTTTTCTGAGAGGAACTCATATCTACAACCCTTTTCTGCAAATTTTTCACCGAAATATACCGAAAACTTCGATAATGTCGCGGCCCTCTTTTTTCTTCTCCGAAAAAAAAAATCTGCAAAAATAAAAAATAGTTGTCCACAACTTCGGTGAAGGAAAGTGCTCTGATACCACTTGTTAAAAACCAAATAGCTGAATACAAAATATCACAATAGATCCAAAGATATCTGAATACAATCACCACACAAGATCTATGAAACCATGTAGAAAACCACAACTTTATTATATCAAAACCCTTGAGGTAGGGCAACACCATACAATGGATCCTATTATGGAAGGGATCCTCTCCTGTTCACTTGCCTCTTCGAGGGGGATTCCTCCTATTGATCTACCGCTCCAAACACAATATTTATCTTCATGTCTCATTACATTACTTGAACCCCTTTATATAGTGCTATCATCACCTAAGAACATTCTAGAGGAGGAATCTTCTAGAAGTAGAACCTTCTAAGAAGTCCTCTTACATTTATTATATCTAACTACCATAGTGGGTCTTATTTAATAATATAGTGGACCTAGTCCACCTTACATTGAATGACCTCCACTATTATCACTATGGGCCCTCTAGGCCCCCCCACTACCTCTCTAGCTACCTTACAGATATATTAACTCAATTCTATGAGAGTGGGAAAAATTCGAGGAATCATATTGCAAGGTCATTTTAGTGGCAGGTCCCAAAATGGAAAATTGGGGTCTGAAACCTTCCAGAGCTATTTTGAGGCATTAAATGGAATGGTTTTGGGTTCTTGTGTCTAGAACTTGTGCACACAATATTTATGGTTTTCTACACTTCGAGACCTTCCCAACAGTGCAGATCATGCATCAATTGAAGCTTATATGCAAAATTTATGCCTCCCACAAGTTTACCTATTGTGTTGACCACCATTGTAGGAGAGGATTCCATGTCATCCCCCATTACTCATGCATATGGGGCTAGCAACATGAGGAATCTCAAGAATAATATATAAGGTACAAAACCTTATCCCAATTTAAGGTTAAGGAAGTCAAAACCCTAACCCTAGATGGCTATCTGACTATGTTAAATATCGGGCCGCTAGGAGAAGGGATTCCATTCTATGTTACTGTATTTTGTTCCATAGAAGAGCATAACAACTGAGAGTGGGAAATTAGAGAGAATAATAGAGGGGGTTAATTTTTTGTAGCATCCTAACATGACACAGGTCCCAAGTAACTCCCTCATTTGTACATGCATTATTTTTATAGAATAGAAAAGAGAGAAAAGAAGCCTCACCTTCTAGCTGGGTTTTCTCCCATAAGGTTTTCCTAGAGAAAATATTTGTGTTATTTTGTGGATGGTGTGTGATTGTGTTTACATGTTCTTTATATTTTTTGTTTTATCTATTTCATGCACAAGTAGAAAATCAGTAACTAAATATTATGGAATCTACTAAATTTAACCTTCATAGTGTAGATTTCAATTTTATTTATCAAATATGTTGTTATGAACTTTCCAGTAGAATATCCATAGCATTCTACATATCAATATATTGATTTTTGTGAAGGTTATAGTAAGATATTTGAGAAGTTTAAAAAAATTATATACTTCTTCTGCAACGATACATGTATGATCATAAATGTAGATAAATCCACATTGTCCATGTGGGATAATCCAAAACATGAGTAGGGATATTTTTTCCAATTATTTTCTTACTAGGTGATTGATATTGATCAAGGAATAAAGTACTTGGGGTTCCACTTGAAACCTAATTTCTACAAAAAAATGTTATTGGTAATGTTTGGTTGCCAAAGTATAAAATAATATAAAACATTAGTGCAATCAATGTTTATCAAGAGGGGGCAGATAGGTACTTGTTAAAGTAGTACTGGAATCCATATCAATATACTAGATTTTGTTGGCTTGATTTTCAAAAGGAATATTGGAGAAAAACAAGAACTTTTTCTATGAATTAATCTAGTAAGAAGATAACAAAAGGAAAGGTCTTGTATTGGCTTCCAAGAAAAAAATGGTTTTTGTAAAAGAAAATGGAGGATGGGGCATAAAAAACGTATTCCTCTTCTCCAAGGCCTTAGTTGCAAAAAGTGTAAGGATAATGTTACAAGGAGAATACTTGTGGGTCTAGACAATCAAAGCCAAGTATTCATACCCAAACATAGTTGAGGAATGGACTAGAAATCTAGTAAAATAGGTGCATCATGCATCAATTATATGGAAATATGTGAATTCATATTTCCAGTTGGTTGCATATAAATTGATCTAGAAGGTAGGTAGAGAGGATAAAGTTGAAATTGGTCTTTATCCCTTGATAGAAAGTAAATGTATTCAAATATTAGCCCCTTGAGTGATATAAGAGTTAAGAAACAAAGGAGTCTTTTCACTAAAATGGATTGTGAATTCGGAGAAATCTACAAATTGGTAACAAAAATGGTTCACTTGGGAGGAGGTAGGATCGAGAGAAGAACTAGTGAAAGCATGGAAATCATACAAATATTCTTTTAAATTTAGAAATTTTAAAATAGGGGAAGAATATGACTAGTTTATATGGTCTCTCAATCCCATAAGGACTTATGTGCCCAAACTAGGATACAAATTCCTTACTAAGGAAGGCTTGGAGGGACAAATTGTTGTGAGGTGGAAAATCACTTGGAAGTTAAGGATCCCCTTCAAAAATAAACTTTTATGTGACCTGGTTTAAATAACAAGGCTCCAACATGGGAGGTTCTATAGAAAAAGAATTTTGTTGGCCCAGATTGGTAGTTTATTCCAACAAGTAGAGGAAACAATTGATTTCTTACTTATGATGTTTCCTTTCTCTAAAGTGGTTTAGAAATAATTTGGTTGCATGATAGGGTTAAGGAATGCATGGGGAGGAGGAAGTGATGAATAATCCTTTAGGATTTGATTTATAAACAAGGATACCAAGAATATCAAAGAACTTCCACTAAATATAGCTTGGGAAATATGGGTTGCCACAAACCTGAAGCTCTTTGAAGGACAGGAAAAAATTCCCCTCAATTGTACAATCTAGTCTCTATATATACTAAATTCATATCCATAGGTAGAGGTAAAAAAAACAAGAAAAGAAGAAAAGAAGAATTTATGAACAAGTCCATTCTATGGGAATTCTTTGATGGTGCCTCTCAAAGGAGTCCCCCAAAAAGAGGTTGAAGAGTGATCTTGTATCTCTCTTCTAATAACAATATAGCCTTCAAAGTTGGTATTGGGAAGGAAAGTAGAAATTATTGTGAATCAATGGCTCTCAAATTAACCCTACAATTGTCTCAAGAATATGGTGGTACTCAATCCCAAATTTGTGGGCATTCTCTACTAGTTATTCAATGGTTATGAAAGGAAACATCACTTAAAATTTTCACTTTACAACAACTTTGTGATGATACACAACTAAAAATGACAACTGTCTCACACATTTAATTGTCTTGTATATATAGGGATAGGAAAAAGATAGTTGATGGCCTTTCAAAAGAGGCATTGGGGATGGAGCGGGGTTCTTGGACCATCTCCATCTTTCAAGATGGGCACACAAATGATTTATCTCATGCACCAAGTTGGATATGAAATTACTACAGTGGACATATTTATGATTATGATCTTTGTAAAGATGTATTTTTGCCTTTTTAATTCCATGAACAATCACATTTTGTTGTAAATATAGCTCATGATTTTGTGATACTCAATAGTTCTCAAATCTTGTTATTGAAAGATATAATCTATGTCCTTTTAAGTCAAGGAACAATTTATTTTTGATATAGCTATGATATCTAAGACATGTACACAGAGATGTTATGCTCAATCAATATACAACAATTTGTTTTGAATGCTATGAGGCATATGACAATGTAATTTTGTTTATTATAAATAAATTTACATATTTTATTTTGGAAAAACTTATGATAACTTATGTGTTATCACAAACAACTTTTCTCATTTAATTTGAGATAGTGAATTTTGTAGAAAGAAGTATTTATATTATAAAAATAATTATAAAACACACTTATGTTGAATAGATTGACTTAGCAATGGATTTTTTTTTTAAGATATATAAACAATTTTTTTTGCACATTATAATTTTTTAATATATTTTCTTTATAACACTTAACTTGATTACTCACTATTGCATAATTACACAATGAAATTTATTTTTTAATTATAAATATTATCTTATTATCACCTACGTATACATTTTCTAAAGTTCATAGAGGTGTACATACCCTATCCATTTTAAATTTGAGCATATAACCTCCTAGGAGGAAACACGTGTTCTTTGTTCGACAACACATGTATGTCAATAAAGGATGAAAACCTTTAGTAACCACTCACAAAATCAGATCAAAGATCAACACATTGATGTTTTTACATGGTAAAAACCCAATGGGGGGAAATCCACAAGCCCAACCAACGTAGCCACTTGATGAAATTTATTAATGCAAAAGAAAAATATTACAAGAGAGTTTCTAATAATAGATCATCGACAAATGACACTCTGTGATATTTAAATAGATATCATGGACAAATCAGGTGTTAAGCCATAGATCAATGTAGTCATTAAGATAAAGGAGAATATGAGTCTTCGTATCACTCTATGTCTAGAACATATTGTGACCGTTGGATTATATAATTACCAATACAAACTAATGCATACTAAAGAAACACACTTTAATCTAACAACACTTTAGACCAAGTTTATATTAACTAACTTCTAAGTGTCTAAATATCCTAACATCCCCCCTTAACAACAACTTGGGATAGGATTGAAGGATTTATAAAGGAGACACAATAGGAGAAAGAAGGAATAATTAGAGCATATCCCCCCTTAATGGCAACTTCTTAAAGTCCTAACAGAGATTGAAGTTTGGAAAACTTCACTTATGTAAGATACTTTGTGAAAATGTTTGCAACTTGATATTTTGTAGGGAAAAAAGAAGTTGAATAACTCGATCATGAATGAGATTTATTATGAAGTGCATGTGTAGCTCGATGTGTTTTTTTCACTGATGTTGAAATGGGTATTTGATGAGCGTGAAGGCACTCTGATTTTCACACCAAAGGGTGGTTAGATGTTTTTTCCATAATCCAAATTCTAAAAGGATGTGTTGAATCCATAAGGCTTCTTGACTTGCATGAACAATTGCTTGGTACTCTACTACTAATTAATAAAGAGTGATAGCCATTTGTTTCATAAAATCCCTAGTGACAGATCCATAACCAAGGATGAAAACATAAACTATAGTAGAATTAATATCATTAGGTTCATAAGCCCAATCTGAATTAGTGAAACCAACTACTGAGGGAGTCCCCCCTACACTTAATGTATCCCAAACTGAATTGTACTCCATATTTCTGAAGTATCCTTTTAGCTTCTTTCCAATGGTTTTCATGGGGTTCTTGCATATACCAAGAAACAAGACCAACAAAAAAGGAAATAACATGATGGGTATGAGTCAAATGAAAGATACTAGCAACTAATCGATGGTACAAGGTGGTATCAAATTTGGCAAAAGTACAAGTGGAAACAAGTTTGAATCCAAACTAGAAGTGAGAAGTTACTAGTTTAGAATCATTTGTGAAAGTGGTGAAGAAGGTCACAAGCATACTTAGACTAGGAAAGAAAGATTCCTTCCTTGTTTTGCAATACTTGGAGGCCAAGGAAATAATGCAATTAGCCTAAATTTGTCATTTCAAATTTATTTTTAAGGATAGATTTCACATGGGTTAAAAGTTTAGGGTCACTATTAGTGAGGATAAGATCATAAAAATAAATAACAGGTATTATGATATGGATTCACACTTTCTTGGTATAGACAATAGGGTCCGAATGACATTTATAAAAATGGTCTAAAGAAGAAAGATGTCCTTTTTGGCACACCAAGATCGAGGATCCCGCTTAATACCATGAAGAGATTTGTTAAGACAACAAACAAGGTTGGATTCATTATGGACATAGCCGGGAGGTTTTTCTATGTAGATTTATTCTTTCAAATCCCCATGCAAGAAGGTATATTTAACATCCATCTGATGGACCTCCCATTTATGTGAAGCATCAAGGGTTAGAAAAAGGTGGATGGAATTAATTTTGGATATGGGGGAAAATGTTTCATTATAGTCAATGACTTCAACTTGTGATAAACATTTGGAAACTAACTAGTACTTGTGTCTTTCAACACTTCCATATGATGCATACTTAGTTCAATACACCCATTTACATCGGAAAAAATTTCTTCCTTTCAAAAGAGGTAGAACATTCCAAGTAAAATTTTATGTTAAAGATAAATACTCTGAATTCATTGTTGTGTTCCATGTTTGATATCTGTTATATTCTTTGAAATATTGTTCCAATTTACTATACACTAATATGGGAGCAAGCGAGAGGGATCCATTGAAAAAAAAATCCATTTTTTTCATCCATTTTTTGGTGGTTTTTTGGCACATGGTTTTCATCGATGGTTTCCTAATTATAGTTAAGGAATTAGGTTTGTTGACTAATATAGGTCAATGTATTAAGGGTTTGGATGATTTTGTATCCTATATGTATTGTATTGTAAACAATGAAGGAAGATGATTAATATAATATTATATGTGTGGATCTAAACAGGTTGTTGGTTTTCCCAATTTGGGTTTCCAGGGTAAAATATTTGTGTAATGTGTGTGTGTGCCATTGTATCTTTTCTATTTTTATTAAGAATATGTTTCAGCAATTAATTGTACAAGGTTGAAATATACATTTGGTATAAGATTTGTTATTGGTTATATGGGGACACCTTTATGTCTAAGGGTTTGGCTCATGTCTATGATAAACCTTGTTACAATGGGAGATTTGTGATATCAATTCTTCAAGTTAAAAGAAATGGAAAATAGTTTGAACATATAGATCAATAAATTTAATGGGAAATGTTTTGAGTTGTGGAAGCTCAACATGGAATATATGTTGGTGGACAAAGATTAGTGGATCGCTATGGATCTAGATACTAAACCTACAAGAATGTCAACAGAAGACTGTGAAAAGTTGGATCAGAAGGCGAAGAGAAAAATATGGTTGTCACTCAAATTTAGTATTAGTGAATGTGTTAGAGGAAGATACAACCAAGAATTTATGGAATAAGTTAGGGTATTTTTATCAGTCTAATTCCCTGGTAAACAAAATTTTCCTATGGAAGAATTTGTATAGCATGAGGATGAAAGATGGAGACTAGATGATAGAGCATATAAATGCCTTCAATACAGTGGTATGTTTGCTATTATCTGTTGATATTAAGATTTCTAATGAACATAAGTGTATCAGTTTATTATTCTCTTTACCAAACTTATGGGATAGTCTAGTTTTGGAGATAGATAGTAATACAAATACTTTAAGCTTCGATGATGTGGCTTCATCATTGTTGTTGGAGGAGATGAGATGGAAAAACATGGAAGTATATAGCACAGATGAAATATTTACAAGAGGATGGTCCCAGGAAAGAAGTAGATCTAATTCCTCAAGTGGGAGATATCAATCCCCTAAAAAATTTGTAAAGGTATGTTGAGATGTAAAAAACAAGGGCAATACAAGAACCAATGTAGATTTAAAAGTGTTGAGAGAGGGAATGGATCTGATGATGATCTTTCTGTAGAAGAAAAAAAAATTATGGATGGAGGAGGGTATTTGTACTTGGATTCTT
Organism: Picea engelmannii; assembly: GCA_009831015.1. Taxonomy (NCBI): domain Eukaryota; kingdom Viridiplantae; phylum Streptophyta; class Pinopsida; order Pinales; family Pinaceae; genus Picea; species Picea engelmannii. Next base: position 162,683 of record ML784197.1, on the reverse strand, counting down.
CAAAAACACGTCCATATCATAAAGCATGGATGGTCAACTAAGGTGTGTTCATTCATATGAATCCTCATAGACAGTGGTTCTACAAATATGAAAGGTATGATGGAGGTGATGACTTGGAAGCCAAAATAATAGGATGATAAAAAGTAAAGTTGAAGCTCATGGATGGAAGGATTATAATGCTCCCTGGTGTTCTAGGCATCCCAAGATTGGCCAAAAATTTGATTTCTATAAGAAAAATGGATGATGCAAGGGTAAAAACAATGCTTGAGAAAGAAACTTGTAGGATGGATCGAGGGTAAATGGTGTTGTTGAAGGAAGTTCATATTGGAACCCTATATAAGCTACTAGGAATCACTATTAGTGATGGGTGCAACAACTCCATTGTTCCTAAGATTGGAGAGGATGAATAAAAAAATCCTATAGTATCTGGATAAAATACCATGCTGTGGAACCAAATACTAAGACATATTGGAGACAAGGGACTTTGAATACTACACGATAAAGGTATGGTTCAAGGTATGTCTAAAATATCTCTAGATTTTAATTTTTGTGAACATTGCATATATGGGAAGAAGAATTGAGTAAGTTTCCCCTCTGCTGCAACGAGGGTAGAGGGAATTTTATAGTTGGTGCATAGTGATGTGTTTGGACCTATTTTGGTTCCATAACTACGAAAATATGTTTATTGTGTCTCATTTATAGATGAATTATTGAGGAAAACATGGATTTATTTATTTGGGAATAAATCTGAAGTCTTTGAAAAATTCAAAGAGTTTAAGGCTCTTGTGGAGAATCAGGTAGAGAAGATAATTAAGGTGTTAAGAATAGATAATGGTGGATAATTTAGTGTAAATTAATTCAAAGAATTATATAAGAAGTGGGTATAGAAAGGAAGAATACTACTCCATATGCATCTCAGCAAAATGGAGTTGTAGAAAGGAAGAACTGGATGTTGATGGAAAAATAAAGGTGCATTCTTAGTGGTTTTGGGTTATGATAGGAATTTTGGGTAGAGGTAGTGGGTATTGCATGTTACTTGGTTAGTCAATCACCCTAATAAACACTGGATGATAAGACTCTACAAGAGGTATGAACTAGTATGAAACCCTCTCTCACACATCTCAGGGTATTTGATTGCGATTCCTATGTTCACATTCCAAAGGAAAATAGGAGTAAGCTAGATAAAAAGGATGAAAAGTGTATCGTTATGGGTATAAATATGGTTTGAAAGGTTCTAAGCTTTGGAACCTAGAAAATAAGAAGGTAGTGTATATCCTAGATGTGGTATTTAGAGAAATAAAAGATGTTGTCAAACAGGGAGTCCTACAAAGGAAGGAAGAACCAGAGAAAATAGAGTTTGAGTTGAAGGATAATGAATCAGACTCTATAGAAGAACAAGAATAAGAAGAAGAATATCCTCATACTCTATTGTTGAGGAGATCGATTCGGGAAAGAAAACAATCAGAAAGGTACACTCCACTTGATTTCTATTCAAATTTTTCTTTGTTTATTACTAAGTATGATCCCAAAAATGTTAGTGAGGCAGTGGATTCAGAGGATGGAAAACTATGGAAAAATACCATGATTGAAGAAATCGCAGTGTTGGACAAGAATGAGGCATGTGATCCAATGGAGTTGTCAACTGGAAGAAATCTCCTTGGTAATAAATGGGTTTTTAAGATGAAATGTGATGTGGAACGAAAAGTGGAGAAATACAAAGCTCGGTTACTAGAGAAGGGTTATTCCCAGGTAGAGGTAATTGATTTTGGTGAAAATTTTTCTCATGTTGCCGAGTTAACTTATATTAAATTTATTTTTTCTATTTTTTTTGTATCTTATTTTGAATTAGAATAGATGGATGTGAATACAACATTGCTACATGGGGATATGGAAGAAGAAATTTACATGAAGTAGCTAGAAGGATTTGTAGTGAAGGGAAAGAAAGAGGTGGTATGCAAGATGAAAAATTCCTTATATGGATTAAATCAATCACCGAGGATGTGGTATCAAAATTCGATACTTATATGTTGGGATTGGGCTTCACAAGGAGAAAAATTGATTACTGTGTTTATTGCAAATTAATTGGTGATTGCCTTATTTATTTGGTATTGTATGTGGATGATATGTTGTCGATAGGAAATGAAAAGGAGATCATCCCAAATGTGAAAACTCAATTGTTATCTAAATTTGACATGAAGGATATTGGTGCTACAAATTTCATTTTGGCCATGGAAATTAAAAGAGATTGGGAAAATATGAAACTTGGTTAAATTAGAGGAAATATGTCGAGAAAATGTTGCAGAGGTTTAATATATAGGAATGTAAACCGATCAAGGTTCCTATTCCTATAGGTGTAAATTTATTTGCATATCAATGTTCGAAGGCACATTAAGAGAAATATGACATGTCTTGTGTTCCATATTCCAATGGACTTGGAAGTTTGATGTATGAAATGGTCTATACTAGACCAGAAATTGCACATGCAATGGGATTTTTAAGCAGGTATATGTCAAAACCATGGAAGGATAATTGGACAACAATAAAGAGGGTTTTTAGGTATTTGTGTGGTACTGGTAGTTATGGATTGTGCTACCAAGGAAGAATAGTATTGGACAGACTGTTGGACATACATGATTTTTTTGATGTATACTGGTCTGGAGATGTGGATTGCAGAAGATCTACAAGTGGGTATGTGTTTAACCTGTTTGGAGGAGCAATCAATTGGATGAGAAAATGACAGGATTTAGTGTCACTCTCAACTACATAATATAAATACATGGAAATCGCTCATCCAATAAAGGAATTAGTATGGTTACAAGAATTTTGTTCAAGTATTGGGTTGGTATAGAAAGGTATAAGGATAGATTGCGACAGTCATAGTGTAATCTTCCTGGTGAAGAACCCGACTTATCATTCAAAGAAAAAGCATATTGATGTTCAATATCACTTTTTGAGAGATATGGTTGAAGACAAGAAGGTTTTGTTGATGAAGGTGGACACTTTAAAGAATGTTTCATATTCATTGACAAAGTCTATGAACAATGAGAATTTATAGTGGTGTAGAGAAACAATGGACATTGCTACCCTGGATTGTTGACTATGTAATCTTCTATCCCCCTATATGCAAAGAAAACAACAAGTGGGAGAATGTTGGGTATGTGTTATATTATTTATAATATTGGTCCCATGTATTGTACACTAATATGGGATTCAGGGGGGGGCGCATTGGAAGTTCACAGGGGAAGCCCTTGAAAACAAAATTGGCATTTTTTGCATATGTTTTTTGGCAGTTTTTTAGCACATAGTTTTCACCCGTGGTTTTCTAATTCTATTTAAGGAATTAGGGTTGTTCACTAATCCGGATTAATGGATTAGGGGTTTGGTTTCCATGGGATCCTATATATTGTATTTTAAACAATGAAGGAATATCATGAATAGAAGATTAGAAGTGTGCCTCTAAACAATTTTTCAGTTTTCTTGGTTTGGGTCCAAGGAAAAATCTTTGTGTAATGTGTTTGCATTCCATTGTATCTTTTCTATTTTTATTAAGAATTTATTTGCAGTTTTTAATTATACAAGGTTAAAATCTACATCCCAATCTATATGACCTAAGGCTTTTAAAAATGTGTATGAATCATGAGTCTCTGAAACTTGAGACAAAAGAGAAGAGGCTTACTAGAAATGTGAATCTGTTCTACATTAATCTGAAGGATCACCGAAAATATTACCAAGTGTTTCTCATGTTGAATGGACCCTTCTTGCAAGTGGTGGTGTTAGTGCATGTTCATGTTCAAAGGATGCATCTAGAGGAAGGTGAGGAGGGGGAGGTGGATTTTCATCCTCACTTTCTAAAGAAGAAGAAACCCAAATAGGAACAAAAGTTGGCACAAATGCCAAAGATGGATTGCAGGCCAAAGATGGATCGCAGGTCGAAGATGGAACAAACATTGAATTAGGCTCACAAGCTAAGATGTATTCATCAAACCTAAAATGTCTTCTAATAATAATTTAATTGGAATGAGGTTTAAGAAGTTTGTAACCTTTGACATCTTAAGAATATCCAACAAAAATAGACTTCTCACTTTTAGTGTTAAGATCCTGAATACCTGAATACAAAATACCACTATAGTACCAAAGATATATGAATACAATCACCACACAATATATATGGAACAATATAGAAAACACCACTTTATTATAGAAACCCTTGAGGTAGGGAAACACCATACAATGGATCCTATTATGGAAGGGATCCTCTCCTATTAACTTGCCTCTTCGAGGGGGCATCCTCCTATTGAGTTACCACTCACAATACAATACTTATATTCATGTCACATTACATTTCTTGAACCCCTTTATATGGTGCTACCATCACCTAGGAACATTCTAGAGGAGGAATCTTCTAGAAGTAGAACCTTCTAAGAAGTCCGCTTACATTTATTATATCTAACTACCCATTTATTATATCTAACTACCATAGTGGGCCTTATTTAATAATATAGTGGACCTAGTCCACCTTACATTAAATGGCCTCCACTGTTATCACTATGGGTCCTCTGGGCCTCCCCACTACCTCTCTAGCTACCTTACATTACATCCCCCTTATGAAAGTGTTGTCCTCAACAGTTGATGTACAACCATATACTAGGGTCCCACGGATAAGTGTGGACCATAGTGCTGAAGTAGATTAGAGAACGAAGGTCCCATTGAGAAATGGAATCCACCATATTGAAGTAGTTCAACCATCATTGTAAACCAGGGTCCCATGTCCAATTTCTCATGTGAACCCCACACGGAAGATATCATCACCCAATAACCAACTGAAAATGATGCTCCCAATACTGACACCTATCATGTGGATCCAAATAAGAATATCCATCCACATATTGGGAGAGGATCAAAGTTAAATCTGTAAGGAACAATACCATTGTAGAATATGTAGGTTGGACGTTGGTAATTATAACTAGCTCCTGATGTGGGACATTGATTTTCTCTACAAAAAGTGGAGTAGAGTCATCAAATAAAATATGGAAGTGGTTTTCATCCCAGAAATGACAACTATCCATATATCAATCATCACCATTGGACTCCAAATCATACCAAGCATATATTTCTTGATTATATTCATCCCTAATGTCTTCCATAATAAATATCTCATGCATGCTATCCAATGAATCTTGAATACTATGAAAACTATCATTGAGGCTGTCTGTGAGGCCATCTACAAAGTCATCCAATGTGTCATTCAATGTGTCATACAATTGGGATTTGAATGCTTCAGTAATTTGTAGAATTTATTTGAGGGTTTGAGAGGAAATAGCCATCGGAGCACCCTATGAAAAGTTATGAACTATGCAATCCTGCAGCCATCACGAAAAAAAATAAAAAATAGAACAACAAATTACCACATAAAATCACGGCTTTTCCGGAAAAACCTTGAAAAACTGTTGAATTTAAAATGCTCATAACTTTACTTCCCAGACTTCATTTTGGTTGATTTTTAAATGATAATAATATATTGGATTGGGTTCACTATATTATTAAATAAGGCCCACTATCGTAGTTAGATATAATAAATGGGTAGTTAGATATAATAAATGGGTAGTTAGATATAATAAATGTAAGAGGACTTCTTAGAAGGTTCTACTTCTGGAAGATTCCTCCTCTGGAATGTTCTTAGGTGATGGTAGCAATATATAAAGGGGTTCAAACAATGTAATGGGACATGAAGAGAAGTATTGTATTGTGAGTGGTAGCTCAATAAGAGGATGCCTCCTCGAAGAGGCAAGTGAATAGGAGAGGATCCCTTCCATAATAGGATCAATTGTATGGTGTTGCCTTACCTCAAGAGTTTCTATAATAAAGTGGTGGTTTTCTATATTGTTCCATATATCTTGTGTGGTGATTGTATTCAGATATATTTGGTACTATAGTGGTATTTTGTATTCAGGTATTCAAAACTTAACAATTAGTATTCAAAACCTAGCTCTGACCACTTGTTAAGATCCTGAATACCTGGATAAAAAATACCACTATCGTACCAAATATATATGAATACAATCACCACACAAGATATATGGAACAATATAGAAAACCAACACTTTATTATAGAAACCCTTGAGGTAGGTAAACACCATACAATGGATCCTATTATGGAAGGGATCCTCTCATGTTCACTTGCCTCTTTGAGGGGGCATCCTCCCATTGAGATACCACTTACAATACAATACTTCTCTTCATGTCCCATTACATTTCGTGAACCCCTTTATATAGTGCTACCATCACATGAGAACATTCTATAGGAGGAGGTAGCTTCTAGAATTAGAACCTTCTAAGAAGTCCTCTTACATTTATTATATTTAACTACCCATTTATTATATCTAACTACCATAGTGGGCCTTATTTAATAATATAGTGGACCTAGTCCACCTTACATTAAATGGCCTCCATTGTTATCACTATGGGCCCTCTGGGCCTCCCTACTACCTCTCTAGATACCTTACATTTAGGATGTAAATATTTCCTTTTCTCATTAGGAATGTGAGCCCATGCTACACTAATAATTTCATGGAAGTGGCTTACATATGGTTTAATTTTATTCCATTGTTATTTTGATGTTATATTTTTAAATCCTTTTTGGGAGTGTGATTTACTATGTAATTTTCACAATTGATGTCTTCTGCCTAAGAATGAAGACTTAATCCTTTATATTGGATCATACAATTAGCAATTTATTTTAATATGTGATTCTTTATCTCAAAAACACCATTTTGTTGTGGTGTATATGGAACAAAATGTTTCATTTGAATTCCCTATGTCGTGCACTAACCTCTAAATTTTTTGTTCACATATTCACCTCCATTATCTATTCTTAACCTTTGAGGTTGATGTCTATATTGCTTTTCTAAAAGGGACTTCTAGGCCAAACAATTGTCAAAAACTGAACAGTCTTAAGTTTTAAGAAGTAAACACAAGTGCATCTAGAGAAGTCATCAATAAAATTTAAGAAATACTTGCACCCATAGAAAAAGGGAGAAGAAAGTGGTGATCCAGGTGGATATTGGTGGCCACCCACCTATTCCAACTAGCTCATCTTGTTTGTTTTTAGTTTAGCACGTTCTTTTGTACTTCTTTGTAATTGTGGGTTCTACACTTATGGGGTTGTCTGAATCCCTACACATCTTCTAGGTGGATATTGGTGGCCTCTCACCTAATCCAAATGGCATTTTTTGTATGTTTTCATGTCATCACATCTTGGTGTACTTATAGGGCTGTTTTGGGGCCCTAAACAATGTTTTTTTTGCTCACCACAGTCAAATTATAGATGGAGTCAAATATTGATGGTGTAATGTGTATTTCTCTAAAATACCTTTCCAACGGGCTATCACACGCCTAAAATAGAGGTCGTGTGAAAAATTTACAACTCGGGGAAGTTGAGGTACCAACTTACCCATAGGGGCCCACATGAATTTTGGCATTTCAGCTCCTAGGGTTAGGTTTTTGGTTGTATAGGGTTTTGGAATTCATGAGTAATATCAAAATAGAATATGGAGCCTCATTGTAATCATTATGCCTAGACAAATGCACGTAGCAGCCACATCTCTTCTCAGAGATATCTACCACTATTCGAGCAAGTGTTTTAGTTCTGTAGTTTTACAGTTTTAGCCTATTTCATTTATTCAATAGAATATATTGTTCACTGGATATATGTATTGTTCTTCATATCTATGTGTTTATTGTACTCATTTTGTTAATCAATTCTTTTTTCTCCTAAATCTAGATCAGTGGTATCAGAGCGATCTTCTCTTCATTTATTTTTCTTTGTGCATGTCCCCAACAAGATATGGATACAAGAAGTTGGGACTCGAACTAATCGATTCGTTGCAATATTGGTCGCACTCAGCCCGAAAAAAAACCACGGGGGATGAAAATAAATATGATTGATTATGATATCCTATTAAAATGTTTCTTGAGGAATCCCTCACACGACAAAGGAATGAAATGATGGACAAATTTTCACAGATCCTTTGATGGCTACCCATAGGAGAACCATCTTCATCAGGTGGCCATGCAACCCCCTTCAAGGTATAGGTAAATTTTGATATTCCATTATTTGAAGCACTAATAGATGCAGATGATGTAGATAAATGGTTGAATCTACTCGAAGGGTATTTTTCGATCCACAATTTTTTTGATAGGGAAAATATTACTTTTTCACTCCTCAAGGTCGTCCCCCATGTTAAGGACTAGTGGGATACTTACTCTGAGAAAAGGGTCATAAAGAGATTTGAAATATTTTTGTTTTCCCCTACATGGTATTCCTTTCAGGATTCCATTAAAGAATATTACTACCATGTTGGAAGATACAAGGACCAGTACACCAGATGGACCACCCTACGTCAAGACAAGGACTATACGGTACCCGATTTCACCAATAGTTTCCATACCCTGCACACCAAATTGGATATCAAAGACTCTGAGAGACATATGGTGCTCAAATACCGTGGTTGTTTCCATAGATACATTCAAATAGAAATGTATTTTCTGTACATCGCCTCATTGGTCTCGGCTTATAGATATGTTGTCAAGATCGAGCATAAATTTAAGCAGAAGAGACGAGAGTTTGGATATGAAAAGTCCTCACAGTCAAAGCAGGCAAAAGGCAGCCCCAACCCACATAGCAAGGGACCAAGCCGATATGGCCACTCTCAAAACAACCAATCTAAGCTGCAACACAAGAACAGAAAAGAGAAGATGAAGAAGGACATGGGAAAATGGTGTGAGTACCATAAAATCCCTTGGCATAACACTGAACAATGTCGCTCCAACAACTCACTCATGGTCGAGATGAAGGATTCTGAGTCAGAGGCCGATTTTGATTCTGAATCAAATCCATAAGGAGGGAAGTGAATCATCGATGTTGAACCTGCCACTATTGCTACCACCAAATTCCATCCAAGTGAACTAGAAGAATTAGAGGAAGGGGAACACCTCTTTCACTCGCAGATGTGGGTAAAGGGGGCTCCACTTCATTTTGTTGTTGATAGTGGAAATCAAAATAACTTGATCTCAGCAAATGTCGTCAAGTGGTTGGACCTGTCGATGACACTACACCCACATCCCTACACCATCAGCTGGCTTCACCAAGGAAGAGATATTTGTGTTAGCCAAGAGTGTTGTATTCCCTATGACATCAAGCCTTTCAAAGATGAGGTATTCTGTGATATTTCTCCCCTTGAATTTTGTGATGTTATTTTAGGAAAACCATATTTCTGGAAGCGTCATGTTGTGTATGATTCTATACCACACAATGTTATTATCACTTTGGGTAGACAATTGTACAAGATACCAAAGGTAGTGTCGCCTACCTTTATTTCTTTAATCTCTACTAAGAAATGTAGTAATGTCATTTCACAGACCAGAAATTTCATCTTCTTTGTGATCTGTTCTCACAGTAAGCAGAAGGTTATCGCCACATCTCTGGCCTCTACACATAGCATCTCTTTTCATCAGAAGTAAGTGGACAGGATCATGGAAGAATACAGAGACATCTTCTCCTCATCCACCAGAGTACCGACGCAATGTCAAGTCAAGCATCGAATTGATCTTACCCCCGATGCACCTCTAACTAATGGACCAGTCTATCATCACTCGTTGATGGAAAATGAAGAAATTAGGAAATATATCCAATAGCTTATTCAAAATGGTCACATTAGACCTAGTTCCTCCCCTTGCGGAAGCCCGATTGTACTAGTGCAAAAGAAGGACGGGACTTGGCAACTCTGTATTGATTACAGATCCTTAAACAAAATCACAGTCAAGAGCTAGTACCCAATTCCTAGGATTGATGACCTTCTTGACCAAGTCAAGGGGGGGAATGTAACGTCCCCGCCCATTGACCCCTGCCGAGTAACTCTACCCAAACAAACTTAACCTTTCCTTTACTTCTCTAATACCAATTTGTAACGTCCCTAGCCACCGACCATTGCCGGGTAACATTACCTAAACAACCTGAACCTTGCATTCACTGATTTGATACCAATCTGTAACGTCCCCAAATACCAACAGGTCAAGTAATGCCACAGAGGAACATACATATATATATAACATGCATGTCTAATAGATTTAAAACAAATAAAAATGAATTATTGCTACCATACAGACTCTTTCTAGAATTGATAGGAATTCATACATAGATTAATGTGGAAATAATAATAAAAGCATACATGTTGTACTCACATGCAAACCCATAATATAACAGCATATACAGGTAATTTTCATCAATTATAACACATGTACATATACACAGCATGTAATTGAACATAAGGATAGGTACTTATCTTTCAATTGAAGTACATGAACTGCGTGCAGACCTTCCATGAACCTCCCATCCTTAGACCACATTCCTCATCATGCTCGGCAATGGGTCACCCTCAAGTTAGGACTAAGCTCCACCCAGGGAAAGGGAATCCTCGACTTAGGCGAAGGATCAGATAATGGAAAACGAACCCCCCCCAACAGGCTAACTTTCTATCTTAAAATCATGTGCCTGATCTGACACATGTCACCCATGAAGCACATTACTTTCTATTTGGAAGTCACCCGTCCTCCCAAAGGAAGTTAGGATAAAACAATATCCTTCTAATCATCTTTTGAAATAATAATAAATTATTATTCTCTTGGACTTAATCCCTTAATATATCCCCTTTTTCCAACCTCTCATCCCCCTATCCCTTACCCATCCTAGTGGATCTTAGTCCCCCATACTCTTTCTTCGTGGTTGGTCTACACGCATCGTTGTGTTTATATTAATAATATGAATATTTACTTGTACAAAACAGACTCTTGGCCTTTGGCACCTAGACTCTCTGGCCTAATAAACACATAATTCCAAGGATTAAAATTGCTTGGCTCACCAACCTACAAAACATGTTACAATTCATAAATACAACTAGGGTTTGTCCTTGGGGATATTGCAATCCCCTCACCTTATTTTTTCACTATCCTCAGTGCAACTTATTTACACAACATCAGCAATATTTTCAAAATCCTCAAAAGGATGTGGGTATTCTACCTGCATAGCATCCTCATGCTCCCATGTTGCATCCTCGGGACCGTACCAGGTCCATTGGACCTTTACAAGCCCTATGGCTCAATTCCAAAGTTTTTTTCTCTTCCAGTCCAATATGCTCTCTGGATGCACCTGCAAGACTCCTTCTTGCTCCACCTGAATCACATTCCAATCAATCACATGATTAGGATCAGGTATATATTTCTTAAGCAATGAAACATGAAACACATTATGTACATTCATGGATGCAAGCAATATAAGCATATATACAACTGGTCCAATCCTTTCTAGGATTTCAAATGGCCCACAATATCTCACTGCCAACTTGGAACAGTTTCCCAGCTTCATGGAACTTATGTTGGCTTTCACTTTCAAGAAAAAATGATCACCCACTTTAAACTCCCTGTGGGTCATGTTCTTATCATCATAACTTTTCTTCCTGTCTTGAGTAGCCTTCAAATTCTGCTTAATCTTCAGCATTTTCTCTTCCATTTCCTTGAGAAACTTTGTCCCAACCACTGCCCTATACACTGGTCTATCCCAGCTTACTAGGGTGTTTCACTTTCTTCCATAAAGTGCTTCAAATGGGCTCATCTTTAGCGATGCTTGATACCCATTGTTGTAGGAAAATTCTACCAAGTGTAGGTATTCTTCCCATTTAGATGGTTTGTCCATCACATACATCCTTAGCATATCTTCTATCACTTGGTTCACCCTCTCTGTCTGCCCAATAGACTCAAGATGATAAGCAGTGTTGAAGTTCAGATTCGTTCTGAACACTTTGAATAACCCGTTCCAGAACTTTGAGGTAAATTTTGGGTCTCTATCAGACACAATTGTCTTGGGAATACCTTGTAATCGTATTACTTCCTTCATATAGATATCAACAACATTAGCTTCCTTGTGAGTAGTTTTCAATGGAATAAAATGGGCAGCTTTCATAAGCTTATCCACCACCAGCATGATGGAATCATCCTGCTTGGCCATTCTGGGCAATCCTGTGATGAAATCCATTTTCACCACTTCCCACTTCCACTCAGTAATGGTTAAAGGTTGTAGCAACCCTGATGGGTGCCTATGTTCATCTTTGACCTTCTAACACTCCATACATTTAGCGATGTATTCTGCAATTTCCTTCTTCATACCTAAACAAAAGTAATGGTTCTTGACTGTTGCCACTGTTTTTTGATATCCAGGGTACCTGACATAAGGCACATTATGCATTTATTTCAAGATCATAATTCTCAATTCCTGGAAATTAGGTACATAAATTATGTTTTTGTACAAGAGTGTTCCATCAACTTCCAATTTATAATCTTCCACTTTTTGTAGCATCTTACCTTGTTGTAGCTTTGTGACCAATTCCATGTACTGCAAATCTGTATTTGCAGCTTCCAAAATTATTCCTTTAATATAAGTTTGATACATGCTAATGGTCGTAGCATGTAGTTCATGCACTCTTCTACTGAGTGCATCGGCCACGTTGTTCTCCTTTCCTTTGATATGATTTATATCAAAGTCGTACTCACGAAGGAATTCCAACCATCTACTATGCCTAGCATTCAAGGTTGGATGATCAAACAAATACTTCAGACTATTATGGTTTTTCCTCAGTTCAAACCTCTTTCCCACGAGGTAGTGCCTCCATTTCCTCAGGGCATACACTATGGCTGCCAAATCCAAATCATGAGTTGCATAGTTCTTTTCATGATCCTTCATCTTTTTGGATTCATAACATACCACAAACCCATTCTGACTTAGGACTCCTCCCAGTCCTTCTTTGCATCCATCTGTACACACTACAAAATCTTCATTAGGATCTGCAATCATCAGGATTGGAGCATTGGTTAACAGTTGCTTCAATTGTTGGAAGCTTCTCTCACATTCTTCTATCCATTAAAATTTCGTCTCCTTCCTTTTCAAAGAAGTGATGGGGTGAGCTATCCTTGAGAACCCTTCAATAAATCTCCTATAATAGTCAGCTAGACCCATAAAGGATCTGACTTCTGTCACATGCTTCAACACTGACCATTCTCTGATAACTTCTATCTTCTTAGGATCCATAGCTATCCCATCTTTTTAAATGATATTTCCCAAATAATAGATCTTCTTTTGATCAAATGAGCACTTTCTCAATTTGGCATATAGTTGGTGCTCTCTTAGAACCTGCAACACCATCCTCAGTTGATTTTCATGCTCTTCCTATGAATTGGAATACAGCAGAATTTCATCCAAAAAGACTATGACAAAATTGTCTAGATATTCCCTAAATACACCATTCATTAGGAACATGAAAATAGTGTGTGCATTTGATAACCCAAATGGAGCCATTGTGAATTCATAATGACCATACCTTGTTCTGAAGGTGGTCTTGTTGATTTCCTCATCCTTTATCCTTACCTGATGGTACCCTGACTTGAGATCTATTTTTGAAAATATCTTGGTATCCTTCAACTGATCAAAGAAATCATCGATCCTTGGCAAGGGATACTTGTTATTTATTGTAACTTTATTCAACTGTTTGAAATCGATGCACAATATCATTGTCCCATATTTCTTCTTCACAAATAGGACTAGGGCAGCCCAAGGTGACACACTTGGGTGGATATACCCCTTCTTCAGAAATTCTTCAAGTTGCAATTTCAGTTCTTTCAGCTCTGGTGTACTCATTCTGTAAGGATTTTTTGACATTGGAGTTGCTCTAGGAATCAAGTTTATAAAGAAATCAATATTTCTCTTCAGGGGTAGTCCGGGTACCTCCTAGAATACATCTTAAAAAACTTTTAATACTACATGGTCTTCAATATTTGACACCTTATCCATAGGTGCTTCTTCCATATGAGTTGCAAATATTTGGAAACCCTTCCTTTAACACTTCTTCAATTGTATTGTTGAGATTTCTCTTACAGTAACTGCCCTTAGGATTCCTTGCACTTTCCTTGGGTTTCCTTCCTCATTTAGGCAAGTGAATTCCTTGTTAGGACAGTCTAAGATGGCATGGTGTTGGTCCAACCAGTCCATCCCAATTAGACAGCCACAGGAAACTAATGGTAAGATGTTAAATTCATCCCTTGTGCTCAGTCCATTCATGTCCACTGGATAGGACTTAACCAACTCAGTAGCTTTTCTTTTTGCTCCTATATCCAGTTGCACTAACCAAGATTTTCTAACCTTGTTTCTTGGAAAATGAAAACTTTCCACCATATTGAGAGCTATATAACTATGAATATCCCCTGAATCAATTAAAATAGTAAAGGTATGGTTATTGATCATACCTTCAACTTCAATCATGTGTGATTGAAACTTAGATTTATTGATGTCCATGGATGCATAGATCCTTGGTAATATACTGCCCATGTCCTCCATTGTTTTTGCTTGATTAACATTATGGACAGATCTCATTTTGTTATTTTTATAGGGACAATCTCTATACTTATGGTCTCCCTGATAGCCCCAACATTGAATGGGCGTCTTCCTTGGCCTTTGTCCCCCTACCTCAACCATTCTCTTCTCTATAAAATATGGTTTTCCTTGAGGATTATTTATGAAAAAGGGAGGTTTGTTTCCCTTATGCCTCTTCTCTTTCTTGAACTTCTTCTTGTCATCCCAAGCCTTCCAGAAAGTGGGATTTTATCTTTGTTGCTCATATAAGCATTTTTCTCTCCTTATAGTTTCTTCCATAGTTTTAGGATCATCATACTCAATCTTTTCACTGATGGAAGGTGGCATTCCACTCAGATACCTTTGAATTTTGATAGTCTCATCTTTGATGAAAGGGACATACTTCAACAATTCCAAAAACCTTTGCTAATATTCATCAATGGACATACTACCCATATTGAGTTCAAATAACTCTTTCATCTTTCTATCATAGTATCTCTTATTTAAGTATTTATTTTCAAAATGCTTCTTGAATTCCTTCCAAGTAACATTTTTCTCTTTAATGTGCAGCACCTACACAAGTTGATCCCACCACATGGATGCCTTTCCTTTCAGTTGATACATTGCAATTCTTGCTTCTGCATGAGAGGAATGATTCTGCAGTTGGAAATACTTCCTCATGCCAAGAAGACATGTCTCATCATCTTTCTCCTTCTGGTTCTCTCCATCAAACGTAGGAGGTTTAATCTTGTTCATTTCTCCCTTCATTTCATCCACTCCAGATATCCTATGCTTTCTGGTAGGATATGGGATTGAACTACTGTGTTCCCTCCTCTTGGTGTGCCCTTGGGAGTGATGATAGAGTCTTCCAACACTCCTTGATTTCCCCTTTTCATCAAGAGACCCATGACTTCCTGATTTACTGGATTCATTCTCCTTATCCAATTTCTTTTCTATCCTTTCCAAGATCTGTATCAACTTTATGTTGAATTCTCCCTGTTGATACCTGGCTTTCATGAGATTTCTGTTATCTTCTCGGTGATTCTATACATCTTTCTGCAATATTTCAATGATTTTCATCATGTTTCCCTCCTGGTATCTCTTCTCCATGCCCATTGGAGTTCGATCCTTCAAATCCCAAATGGACATCCATTCCTCTAGCTTCATTCTTTGAACTGGAAGCATTTTGTGCCTCCTCCATTTCTCTGCACTAAGAGTTAATTCACTTCGGTTCTGACAATCGTTAACTATGCAAACACAATGTGCATTCAACCAAAAAATTTCAGGCCATCAGTCCTTAACAAATTTCCACAGTATTCATAAACCAATATGATTCAAGAAAACGTTCATATTTCATTCTGCAGTTCTTGAGCAATCAAGAATCCCCATGGATATTTTATTTATGATCTTTGCTATGTTCTGAAATAATTTCCAAGAAATAGACCCTTCCTCTTATCCCCCAACCTATGCGACCAAGCTTTATGGCCAAGCACTAGATCGATAGGTGCGTACTCGAGACTTTGGGCCTTTGGCTTCGGAAGTTTTCGAAGCATGTCACAACAATTTTCTTAGAGTTCTGGATTGACAAACTCGCGAAGTAGGGTGGATCAACAGTCCATGACTACCCAACATCCAACAGCTAGAACTCACTATGGAACCTCAGGCATCTGAGCTCTGGGACTTCAGAGCTTCGGAGCTTCGGGACTTCAGAGGATTTCACATATGTACACTCCCAACACCCTGAACCGTTAATCTTCGAACACTTCCATTTCAACTTTGGTGACGTCATTACGTCTCATCACCTTGGCATTATGAAACTTTTGAAAGTTCTTCCTTTCATTCCCTTATGAACCATTCTTCTGGAGTTTCAAGTCTATGGACTTCACAATTGGTACCACACATCCACTAGGACCCATGGTTGCCATACTTGAACTAAGATACGTAATAGTCACATCACTTAACGCCTTTCAAATTGTGGGGGCATGCAACGGCGGTTTGGATTAACCCGCCTTTCATCCTACAATTATTTTGATGTTGACACATAACCCCCTGGTAAAACCATGGTTTGGATGGCGGGACCGCCTTGGGGAATTAACTCCCGTTCAACTTGGGTCCCCGCAATGCCTCCTGGCCATCAATCTTGATGTATCGTGATCAACGCCAGTGTGGGTCAATCGACCTTTAACTATGTCATGTAATCTCAGCGCCCACATAGTACAGATGACAACATTATAGGTGGGGGCACATGGCAGGTATAGAGGAGGTCCATGTCACCTCCAAGTGATGTCATCATGACTCACTAATTTGGCTCTTTGGGGCTTCGGAGCTTCAGGCTTCAGGAGTTCTCACCTCCGTACACACTAATTCTCTCGAACGTCAAAATCCTAAACAAGACAATCTGCTGACATGTGTCCCTCTTGACAGATGGTTCAGTTTAACTCCAGACTTCAGAGCTTCAAGTTATTTCTCCCTTCACCATTGTTTTTTCCCCCTTTTAACTTGGCTTGATCCAACGGTAAGGATTCTCCCCAGATCTACGGTGTAGATCTCCTCCGGGACTTCGAAGCTTCAGGCTTCGGCCCTTCTCTTATTTTTTCACCTAACTTCACTAAATTCATGAATTCTGAAGGGATTCTAGCTTAACCCTCCTACACTTTCTCCATATCTGACAGTCGTGAAGGATTCCCCTTCTCTTGAACAAATCCTATGGCCCCAACACCACATATATTGTGATTTCTTTCTCTGTGGATATTTCTTAAACTTATTACGCCTCATGTGTTTCGAACAAACTCCAAGTGTTCTTTCAATGCCCTTCTATCACTTTGTACATCAAAATTCTCTGGACTTCCTACTTTGAATTTCTTGTTCCTGGCCCCTCCAGGTTCCGGGTAGGAACCATGGGCTCTGAACTTGAATTTTTTCCATTTCGACAACAATTTTTTTCCGAAACTTTTGCTTAAAATTCCACTAACATGACCCATCTAGGCTCAGTGTTGAAACCATGTATCTAATGACCACTGATCTATCTCATCCAGGCTTAATTCTTGAACCTTGGCTCTGATACTAATTTGTAACATCCCCGGCCACCGACCCGTGTCGGGTAACGCTACCCAAACAATCTTAACCTTACCTTTACTACTCTGAAACCAATTTGTAACATCCCCAGCCACTGACCCATGTCAGGTAATGCTACCCAAACAACATTAACCTTGCCTTTACTGCTTTGATACCAATTTGTAATGTCCCCAACCACCAACAGACCGAGCAATGCCTCAGAGGAACATACATATATATAACATGAATGTCTAATGGATTTAAAACAAATAACAAATAATTAATGCTAGCATACAGACTCTTACTAGAATTGATAGTAATTCATACATAGATTAATGTGGAAATAACAATAAAAAAATACATGCAATACTCACAGGCAAAACCATAATATAACAGCATATACAGGAAATATTCATCAATTATAACACATGTACATATACACCATCATGTAATTGAAAATAGGGATAGGTACTCATCTTTCAATTGGAGTACACCAACTACATGCAGACCTTCCATGAACATCCCAGCCTTAGACCATGCTGCTCATCACGCTCAGTAGTGGGTCACCCTCGAGCTGGGACTAAGCTCCACCCAGGGCAAGGGAATCCTAGACTAGGTTGAGGTTACAGGAGACTGCATAGTGAAACTGGAAGGATTCTCTCTAGGAGCCTTCTTACACCCACTACTCACGGACTCTCGTTCCCCACATGCCTATTCCACCCCAGGAATATGCACCTTCATTGTTCTGCAGTCCATCGACTTCTCTACTTCCCCTTTCAAGGTCTTAGCAACAGGCCGGATTAGGAATTCTCAGAGCTTCGTAGCTGGTGTTGGACACTCTCTAGGAGAAAATCACTTCCCAACAAACTCTATCACCTGGAGAGAGCTACTCACAGGCCTGACAACCAGCCTCTTCAACTATGGTCCTGATAACCCACTTCTTCAACCAACTTCCACTCAGTTTCTAGCAAGGTGAGGACAACAAAAAATATCAATATGACTCAGGGAAATGGCAGAAATCACAATTCTATAAGGCACAACATAGTTTTGGCAAGTACAGATATGTTGGGCTTCATAGGAAAAAAAAACATAGGTCAGCTTCACGGGTTACTGGTTTTAGAGGTGCATGAAAGATGTTGAGGTTGATGATGGAGGCCAAGCAATTTAGGAGAAGGATCGGACAATGGAAAATGAACCCCCCCAATAGGCTGACTTTCCAGCTTAAACTACATGTGCTTGAGTCGACACATGTCTCTCATGAAGCACATTCCTTTCCATTTGGAAGTCACCCGTCCTCCCAAAGGAACTTAGAATAAAAACATATCCTTCTAATCATCTTTTGGAATAATAAAAAATATATATTCTCTTGGACTTAAGCCATTAAGCTTAGCCCCTCTTTCCAACCTCTCAGCCCCCTCTCGCTTACCCATCCTAGTGGAGCTTAGTCCCCCATACTCTTTCTTCATGGTCGGTCTACACGTAGCAATGTATTTATATTAATAATATGAATATTTACATGTACAAAACAGGTTCCTGGCCTTTGGCACCTAGGCTCTCTGGCATAATAAACACATAAGTCCATAACTTATAATTGCTTGGCTCACCAGCCTACAAAACATGTTACAATTCATAAATACAACTCGGGTTCATCCTTGGGGATATTAGAGAAAATTTCTTCAGCAAGATTGACCTAAATTCTGGCTACCACTAAGCTCCCATCAAACCAAATGATGTATGGAAGACAACCTTCAAATCTAAATAAGGTCTCTTCGAATCGTTGGTCATTCCCTTTGTCTTAATAAATGCACCAGCCACTTTAAAGAGGTTGATGGATGATGTATTGAGACCCTTCACCAACTCTTTTTTTGTGGTATATTTGGATGACATCATCATCTTTACCAGAGCATGGGAGGATCACATGCGGCATATTCAACAGGTTTTGAGCACTCTACGACAACACAAGCTATATGCCAACTTGGAAAAATCCTCTTTTTGCATGAACAAGGTTCAATACTTGGGTTACATTGTTGATGAGCATGGGTTACATGTTTATCCAGCTAAGATCCAAGTCATTTGTGATTGGCCAGCCCCGACCACACTAACCGAGATTCAGAGCTTCTTGAGACTGGCCAACTTCTACCAACGGTTCTTGTTGGGATTCTCCCATATTAAATGGGTGACCAAGGGAGGTGGAAAGGAAAATTTCATGTGGGGGAAGGCACAACAATGAGAATTCTATGATCTGAAGCATTGGTTATGCTCAGCTCCAATACCCTCCTTTCCCGATCTACAGCAACCATTCGAGATTGAGACTGGTGCATCTAACTATGTTGTGGGTGTAGTTCTCACTCAGCACGGTCATTTGGTGGCATACCATAGTGATACCCTCTCAGATACTGTCTTGAAATACCCCACCTATGACAAGGAAATGTATTCCATTATAAAAGTCTGTCATCAATGGAAAGATTACATTCTGGGAAAGGAGACGATCATCCATATTGATCACAAGCCTCTGCAGTTCATACAAACACAAGGGAAATTGCAGAACAACCGCCATCAGAAGTGGTCCACTTACCTACAGTAATTCCATATCAACATCAAGTATAATATAGGGATCTCAAATCATGTCGTTGACTGCCTCAGTCGACCTCCCATGGTTTCACTCACCATTGTGCTCCATTCCTATGGACATGAGGCATCTGAGTGGCCCCAACTTTATCAGCAAGATACAGACTTTGCCACCACCTATCAACTCTTGGGTACAGGCACGATTGTCATTGATTTTCACATTTAGGATGGACTATTATGCCATCTATTCCATCTCTGTGTTCCTACAAGCAAGCGTGCAAAGCTTATTTGGGAAGCCCACTACAGTCAGATGGAAACACATTTTGGCATGGAGAAAATTGTGGTCGTTCTTCAGAAACATTTCTATTGGCCAAAACTTTGATAGGACATCAACAAGTATATCAGATCTTGCATTGTCTGTGCCATTGGAAAACCATCCATCAAGAAGAAAGGCTTATACACCCCTCTTCCTACTCTCGAGAAGCCTTGGGAATCCATCTCAATGGATTACATGTCTAGCCTTCCATCCACCAAGCAAGGAAATGGTTGTGTATTTGTGGTCATTGATTGGTTTTCAAACATGGTCATCCTCACAATATGCAAGAAGAATATCACAGTGACAGATACTTCTGAGCTCTTCTTCAAACGAGTGTAGGTCCATTTTGAGATACCACAGACCATCATCTCCGACTGGGACAATAGTTTCCTCAGCACATTTTGGTATATCCATTGGTCATTATTGGATACCAAGATCACTAAATCCACTACTTTCCACCCCCAAACAGACGGTCAAACAAAGGTCGTCAATCAGAAGATTGTGCACATACTGCGCATGTAGAAATCTAAGCATCCACATACATGGGATGAGAGTCTCTCCTATGGTCAACATGGTTACAACATGGCTCTCCATAGCTCCACTAGCCATAGCCCATTTCAGGTAGGGTTGGGATTCCAACCCTTGGGTCCCATTGATGTTGCACTACCTCTTTTCACCACATAGACAAAATCTTCCCATGTTCAATCTGATACTGACAAAGCAACCAAATTCATTGAGAAGATTCATCACATTCACCAACAATTCTAGGATATTTTGCATAAATCCAATGCTAAGTACAAGAAGTTCCATGATCAACATAGGGTATCACACCAATTTAGGTTGGAGACAAATTTTGGTTACATTTGCAAAAGGAGCGTCTCATAGGTCCCATCGGAAGCTACACCCACTTTTCTATGGGCCTTACACTATCACCAAGGCTATGGGTAGCAATTATTTTGAGATCAACACTCCACCCTTCCTTGGCCTACACCCAGTGTTCAATTTGGACCTCCTTTGGTCATATTTTCCACCATTATTGGACACCTCAAAGATTGCAGAACAACTGACACCAACATATCTCAACCCTGACTACATGGAACAAGAATCCATTGATTATATAGTGGACACATAGGTCAAAATCACTCACCAACAGAGGATCTAGCTTTATCAGGTTGTCAAGATAGGGAAGATCCTACTCCAAGGAAAGTGGCTCACCTGGGGAAAAATCCAGCTGAATTTCCCTCACCTGATGGGGGAAATCAATGCAATGGAGGCCATTACTTAGTAAGGGGGGAGGATTGATCCAGGTGGATATAGGTGGCCACCCACCTATTCCAACTGGCTCCTCTTGTATGTTTTTAGTTCAACACATTCTTCTGTACTTCTTTGTAATTGTGGGTTCTACACTTATGGGGTCGTCTAAATCCCTACACATCTTCCAGGTGGATACTGGTGGCCTCTCACCTAATCCAACTGGCTTGTTTTGTATGTTTTCATGTCAGCACATCTTGTTGTACTTCCGGGGTCGTTTTGGAGCCCTAAACAGTGTTTTTTTTGGCTCACCACAGTCAAATTGTAGATGGAATTAGATTTCGATGGTGTAATGTGTATTTCTCTTAAATACCTTTCCAATGGGCTATCACACGCCTAAAACAAAGGTCGTATGAAAAATTTATGACCCCGGGAAGTTCAGGCACCAACTTACCCATAGGGGCCCACATGAATTTTGGCGTTTCACCTCCTAGGGTTAGGTTTTTGGATGTCTAAGGTTTTGGCATTCATGAGTAATATCAAAAATGCCTCTGAAGCCTCATTTTAATCATTCCTCTCAAACGAATGCACGAAGCCACATCTCTTCTCAGAGATAGATACCACCATTCGAGCAAGTGTTTTAGTTCTACAGTTTTATAGTTTCAGCCTGTTTCATTTATTCAATAGAAGATATTATTCACTAGATATTTGTGTTGTTCTTCATATCTCTCTGTTTATGGTACTCAGTATGTTAATCAATTCATTATGCTCCTAAATCTGGATCAAGTGGAACACAAAAATAACTGTGAATAAGCTACAAAGGCGTTGAGGCATGCTAAGAGGAATGTTTTTCAAAATTGTCTTGATTATGTTTTCTAAGGACATAATCGGCACAAACAACATATTTGCAAGAAACAAGAGGAATATTGATGACCATGTGTTGATTACATTGTTGTTACAATGAGAAATATTTTATATGACCAAACTACTCATGCCAATTTTTTCTCAAGTCATTTCTATAAGAAACAAAAGATAATGGAAAATATGTTGACCCAATTTTCTCAAATTTATGCAGCCTGGTAATATCATCAATAATTCAAGTTGCAAGGACATGCTTAGGATATTTTAAATCCTTAATTACAATTTGGCTAGGTGAAAACTCTATGGTTTTACCTTCATTTGAATGAGTGATCTAATACACTGATAGAAGGTTGTAGGAAATACTTGGAACACATAATAGATCATTGAAATGACCATTATCTAACTGAACCATTCCAGACCCTATGACACTAAGAGATATATCATCACCAACAAATATTTTCTATGTATTACATTAATTAAGAGCATAAAATATGGCTTTGTCCTTAGCCATATGATAATATGCTCTAGAATAAATAAGCCACTCATCAAAAGAAGAAGTAGAAGTTGCATTGAAGGAGAAACGAGAAGAAGAAAGTGCATGTCCATGAGAAAAAGAATAAGAAGAATAAATATTGATGTTGTGCTTCTTCATTGTTGCTTTTAAGGATTCCATATTTTAAAAACATTTAGACTCCACATGACCATATTTCCCACAAAAGTTGCAATGTTTGTTAATCTTCTTACTTTTGGATTTTTCTCCTTTGTCACCATTAGGAGAAAAGGATGGTAGAGAGGGTTTGGGACCCTTTTTTTTCTTGTTTTTGCAGTGAGGATATTGGTTCTTTGGATTCTTGTATTTATCTTTCTATTGGAACACTAAGGTTTTTTTGGATGTACATATAGTGCAAATCAATACAAGTTGCACAAGCTTATCTTTCTCTTAAATCAAAGGATCACAAAAATGATCAAGAGAGGGTTCTTTATAATCACTCCCTATAGCTTCTCTGGTGGCATAAAAGGTAGATACAAAAATAGAATATGCACTACCAATCTTAGAAAGAATAAAATATATGCATCGATCTTCCTTTATATATATTTTCCAATCTATACATAAAAGTCAAAATGTTTTGAACTTAGATAAATAATATTCAATGTAAGGAAAATCATTGAGAATTAAATTGATTAACGGATTTTCTAATTGGTGGGATCAAATAATATTGTGTTTACCGAACATAGCTTGAAGCGTTTTTCCAAGATTCATTGAGGGAATTAATTCCTTGAAGATGAAACCTTTAATCGTGAGAGATGGAAATTATGGTTAGTCCATGTGCTTCATCATTCTTATCATCCTATTTTACTTCATTTTCATCATTAGTGGGTTCTTGTTCTTTTTCCAAGGTATTATGGTATCAATTCTTAGTAAATTCACCATATGGGATTTCCATGAGAAGTAATTGGTTTTGGTAAGAAAAATATCAATGGGAGAATACATATTACAATATGCATAGTGTATGGATTTAAAAGATAAAACGGATGGTTTGGATGGAGATATCTCTAAAAAATAGGTTGTTTTTAAAAAAAAATGCACTTAAAACAGACTTTGGATGTGAAATTTTTGCCCTTTTAAAAATGGGCATAAACAATAACCAAATATCCAGGTGGAAAGTAGAATTTGGTCCATGTGGTGATGCTCCTCCTTATCTAACATTTCCTATAATATCACTTTTAAAAGATTACTTATGATACTTTTCAAAAAATTAATAAAAAAGAGACTTTAACTCAAGACATCTTACTTAATAAAACAACTTTCAACAAAGTGAACTAATGCAAAACACATTATAATATTAAGGAGGATGGGGGGGGTGTTGTTGTTGTGATGGTGGTGGTGGTGGTGGAAGATGGCCTTGAATTTTTTTCTAAAAAAAAATTTATTTTCATGTGTTCACACACAAAAAAAAATCACTTCTCAAGAGAAACAAGGGGTTACATCTCAGTTATCTTACCCAAAAAATGTAATTTTTCTCTCTATTTCAGATTTATTGAGATCGCACAGAATGCACTATAAAGAGAATATGCAAACAATAAAACACATTCCTCTCTATTTCTAATTTGACAAGATCACACAGAGCGCAAAGAAAAGAATATAGGCAAACCAGAGAGAGTAGCGACCTGGAAACAAAAATAGAAAACCAAAATATTGTCTCTGTAATAAAAATTTAAAAAGGGTGTATCCAGGCTTTATACCTTTAGATCTGACTGAAATTACCGTATCTTGGGAAAACGAAAACCCTTTTGAGTAAAACAAAAAGTGTTCCTAACTTAAATGGGCACTTCATATGCAATGGAATAGTAATCTTAGACAAGAAGTGTATGGAAATAGAATAAACCAAAAGTGTGACAGCAAGGCTTTCAAGTCTTGATCTATAATGGGAGTGGGTCTTCAAATGGTCTTGGATACCATGTTCAAAAACACAATTATTCCAACAAAGGACAAACACATTTAGTAGCCACTCACACAACCAGATCAAATATCAACACAATGTTGATTTTACGTGGTAAAACCATATGGGGAAACATCCACTTGAGGATATTTATTCATGCAAAAGAAAAATATCACACTGTAGTTTCTCACAATCGATCAACGGAAAATGACCCTTCATGCTCTTTAAATAGATATGATGGATCATTCAAGTGCTAAGCCATAGATCCATATAGTTGTTAAAATAGATAAGAATATGAGCCATCGGATAACTCTATGTCTAAAACATATCATGACCGTCGGATTATATAACTACAAATGCATACTAATTCATACTAAGGAAACACACTAAGAAACACATTTTAACCTAACGATACATTAGATCAAGTTAGTATTAACTAACTCCTAAGTGTCTAAACATATTAAAATTATTAACCATTATTCCTTGTAGGATTGTTGTTTTCATTTTTCAATTCATTTGATATTGACATATGCAGAAATACTACATTCCTCCAAGTTTAAAGAAATTATATTTTTTCAATTTTTCATTAAAATCATGAATTAGGCTAATTTTATTCATTGAATAGTGTTTTAAAAACTGAAAAATAAAAACAATATTCCATCATTGTATCACATACCCAAGTGAAAAACATATTTATCTACATGTATGATATTGTTATACTAACTCATTAAATTAGATTTTCTCCCTCACACCACTTTTACGATAGAGTTGTGATACTTTGGCATATGTGACTCTATTGTATCAACGATATAGTTACCAATTCAATTATCAATAATTCAATTAAATTAGATATGTACTTGCACAAAATGAACCTTGTCAACATCAAAAAACCTAAAATTAGGATTACAACAATGATCATTTTTCATTATGTTCATTCAATTTATTCATCATCAAATCCTCACTCCTTTGTTCTCCAAAATGATCATTCCCCTTTACCTAATTCCATGCATATTTATCTATCACACTCTTTCATTTTATTCTTCTTGTTTATAGCAACATTGACATAAATGTGATGATAGTTTGAAAATATTTTTAGAATGCCCCATAGCTCTCTCTCTCCCTATCTCATCCCAGACCCAAGATCAAGGAGACACGTCCTTTGTATCATTAATGCTTGGAACAACATTTTTGAAAACTTGAAAAAGGTAATATTGAGATTGTATTAAAGAAAGTGTAAATAATAAAAACAAATGTAATTTTTATGGATATAAATATTCAATGCCCACATTGAACAAGTTATCAATTGACCAAGTTGAGGCTATCATTGAAGAGGAACCATTGGAATCCTATATTACTCTAAAAAAGAATGATGAAAACATTAAATATTTTCCCTCTATGGATGATATTAGGTATCAAAGGAAATATGTGTATGTGGAAATTGGGGCCCAATCATATGGGTCTCAGGAAAATGAATACAATGCAACATGAAAAATGGAAATGTAACTAAGACAACACTTATTGAAATAAAGTCTTCATGGCTTGGACAACCTAGCTAGAGTAATTCTCTCTTTCTAACATGTTTGAAAAAATGTAATTGCACATTCACACACTTTGATTTGTGTTTATAAATTATATATAAATAATCCTCCACATAAATTCATAGAGTTCTTATAAAAATCATTGCACTAAAAACAAATATCCCTACCCTTCAAAGGAGAGGGAGGCTTCAAATTAAATCCATTATTTTGGACATCCTCCCCCATTTCATGTCATGTTAGCTAACATCCTACTATGGTGTCTCATATTCACTATGATTTTCATTTGATTCCCCTTTGAGGTTGTTTATTTTTATCACTTCAATCATAAACTCAAGGTCAAGGCAAGACTAGTTTCTATACACAAAATTTAATAGATGTGAGAGATTAGAAGAAGAAGAAGAGAGTACACGGTGCACTGCATGATATGGCATGATCACTTCAATCAAAATATCAAGTTCCATATAAAGATTGGTTTACATGCACACAATTTAATAGATTTGGGATATTAGAGAAAAGAAGAAGATAATACATGGGGTGTTGTATGAGATATTGGCACTAGCCCCATTAGTTTGCAAGAAGCTCTAAATTGGGCCTATGGAATAGGTTATGTATTTCATGGCCTAATACAAACTACTAGGTCTTGTTATGTTCCCAACATTTTTCTTACCCATATCTCATTCACATTCATTGGTTAGTATCAAAATAATATGAAGGATCCTAGGTCCTGTGATTTCTAGGTTGTTGCAAAGGGTCATGGGCCTATGGCACTAGTTATGTATTTCATGGCATAATACACATTGATAGGTCTTGCTATGTGTCCAACACACTTTTTTACCCATAACTCATTCACATTTAGTGGTTAAAATGAAAACAATATGAAGGCTCCTAGGTCCTATGATTTCTAGGCTATTGCAAAGGGTCATATATGTTAGCCCAAGTGAGCCCAATAATATCTCATCTCACCCACAATTTGCAACTCCAATGTTCCTTTTATATCAATAAAATGCATGATATATGTTCTCTTGATTATACAGTTTGTTTACATTGATTGAGTTGTTCATGTTCATGTTCATGAAGGATTCTTCTAAAATTATTATGCCTTTGTCACTAGTCATGCAAGTTATCTCAACTAGTTATGCATCTATATTGTTGATTCTAATTATTTCACCAAGGCGTTGCAATTCTTATTGTCATAAGGGATTTTAACATGTAATTTTAATCAACATTTTCTTCTAATTCTCATCTCTATGTGAAATTTATAATATAATTATATTTAGTATGCTCTACGATCATTTGGGGATTCATTGGGTTGTCCTATGAATTATTTGTGATTTATTCCTTTTTCTGCAACTTAGTTACCACAGTGCTCAACCAAATTTTCTCCAACATTCATTAATAACTTTTATCATCAACTTCCAAGCATTAGATTTATTCTATATTTGTCCTCGATATAATAAATATTGAGATTTTCCTAGATGCCTTCCTAGGCCATCCAACACTACCAAAAATATTTATTTTTCTTATTAACCCTTTAAGACATGGGATTTAACCTCCAATAGAAATATAATATATAATTCGTAAACAATATAAAATAGTGAAAGAAATAAAAAATTATGAATTATGAATTCATTCATTACTCGTGAAATTAAAGGCATTAGAAAAATATAAATCATCCTACATGGAGATAACCATGAATACTTAATTGTAGTTAAATCTATGTCCACCGCAACTAGTTGTTGAGAAGCATTTTTCTACCCAAACATAATAATAAACTAGGGATTCCACCCCAAGCCAGACCATGATACCACTAGGGAAAAGGAAGCTCATGCAGGGCATTAATATCACTCATCCCAACCCATTACTCTAATGAAACGTCTCATCTACCATCAGATATCCTTTTCACTCTCTTATATGGTGTTATAGAACACAAGGAAGGTCTTCCCTTTATCTACTCAATAGTCCCTCAAGGAAATTATTCCCTTCTAATGGCCCCCAATAAATTCAATTAGAAACAATAACAAGTTTGTAGGTATGAATGTGTCTACTTCAGTGATTGTGGACATTCCATCCATGGTTTCTCTCTAAAATCATCCCATTTTCAGCAACAACTTCCCTCAACTCCTATGGGATCGTACCAGCCACAAACACATGGGAAACTCTTTCCATATTTTGGTCATAAGAACCATAATATCCAGGGAAAAGATCCCATAACATGGGAGCTTCTCTCCTCTCCATGCCTAAAAATAGATTTTGCCTAGAATGAATGATGCATGGAAAAGATAATCAAAATCCTTTTCTTGCATGAGATCTACTCTTTTCCCAAGGATATCAGAATTGTTCTTAGTACATTCACACAAGACAAATATTCATTGGACAACTTTTAAGGAAGCATGGACAATAAAGGATAGTACTTCCCAAGGATAACGACAAGGTCAAATTACCCAAAAACCTGTTTTCATCTTCCTCTCTTGTGGTATCATAGGACCCCTTATTACTTCCTCAAACAATGTTTTGGTGGATATTATATTATTATGTATTTTCCTTTTTATACATGCTTTTACATATACATAAACATATCATTGAAAATATAACAATCGCACCCTAATCCAATGGCTGACTAAAACTCATATGCATTCCCTAATCAAACCTTGACCTTTTAATTTGCATTAGGACTATTTACAATTCAATCCAAGGTGATTACAACTAAATTCACATATCTTGCCTCCCATGTCACAAACCATATCATACAATTAATACATGATTTATTACATTATAATTCAAAATTAAATATAGGATATTACAATAATTTCATGCCTTAGACTACATATACATAGAAAGTGCTTCCTCAAATAAAACTTTATTTAGGAGACCATTCCTTGTGTAGGCATACTTGCATGCTATATTTGTTATCTTTGTTTCACATGCACAACTGATAAGAGATTCGAAGCAATTTGAATAGAAATCAACTTCTCTAATAACATAATTTTTTTATGTATGATTTTTTATACTTTTGGGTATGTAGTAAAGGAAGGAGAACTTCACTATTCAACTCATTAGTAACGAGGATTTGGAAATTTTCTTCACCACTAGATATTTCCATGAGATCATGGACAAGGAGGTCGATTCTTTAAATTATGAGATCTTCTCCGCAAACTAGAAAACAATGAGGCCCTTTCTTTAAGTTATGAGTTGTGAGTGTGGTAGTACATCATATTTTATTTTTTGTTATGCTCTTTGTTATGTTAGTGAAGCGATTAATGGGATTTTTTTAGAGGATATATAATGATTTTTTTGTGGAATTTTGTAGAAAATATTTTGGTGAAATCATCATGTTCATATATCGGTGAAATCATCATTTTTTGCTGTTTAAATTGCATTTGTAAATGCATAAATGGATATAGCACCATGAAAAATTCTTAGGGCAATCAAATTATATAGACTCAATCACTCAAATTTAGAGTTCCAACAATTGTTAACAATTGTTGACCGGATTTGGGCAAAATTGATGGAAAATATGCCTATTAAAAACGCTAAAAAGTCCAACATTTACGTTGTATTTAAATATTAAAAAATATGAATCGTGCAAGATTTTTCTTGTTTTCCTAATCATAAATTAAAGTTTTCTCAATTGAAAAAAATGGTTCCATTAAAAAAAAATTAAAATAACAATAATAAAAGTAAAGTAGACTCAACTAAAAAAAATTACACATCCTATAAAACTTGACATGAAATAAAATAATAATAAAAAAATGTATACCTTAAAAAATTGGATATGATAAATATAAGCTTAAGATAAATATATGCTAGAATTTACTAAAATGATTTATCTACCATTTTTTAATATACTTATGTTTTTATATTTTTCTTAAAGTTCAATTCACGTTTAAATTTATTTTTAACTTTTATTTAAAATTGAAAATATATATATATATGCCAATATCACGTATCAATTTTATTGTTAAATATTAAAATTCATTCATACTAAATTGTAAAAAAAATTCTAAAGATAATTATAAATTATTTACCTCTTCAAATATTTTAGTATTTTTATTTTTATTGTTTTAGTATCTAACTTTTCAAATATTTTAATATTTTTATTTTTATTGTTTTAGTATTTTACTTTTCAAGTCAATTGGGTTTAGCCGGAGTGGTTTGTGTTGAGAGGTCTTTTCCCCCTACCCAGGTTCAATTCCCACAAGTAACATGTTGAGCTCTTAAATGAGCAAGCTATCGAAAAAGTCTCAGTTTTTTACAAAATCTGGTTTACCTCGAGAACATATCTTTTACAAGAGGACTAGCCATAGTTCCAGTCACTAAAACATAACTACAAAAAATAAGCTATAGAGACGGTAGAAGATTCCTAGTATCAAAATGCTAAAACAAAGAATAAAAACTTAAATATTTGTAGGGTCATGTCCTTCATGCACCCCTTCTGAAGAGTTTAGGGGTAAATTCAAGTCAGGTGCATGCCTAGGAGGGTCCAAAGAAGAAGCAGCATTAGATATGACTGAGCTTGACATGGATGGAGCTGGAGAAGATGGTCTGGAATGCAACTCCACGAATTCAAAATGATTTGTGACAAACTCGTCACGGAGTTGTTGATACCATTGCCTCTGTTCACCAAGAGGCTCCATCTTGGTTTGTCATTGGGATGAGGCATTGTTAGATTTGATATGAAGTGAATTCACTAAATTCACTAGAGCCTTATGTTCCTCTTCCTAGATTTCCCTTCACCAACATGCCAACCATGAACGTCGATTTTCCATAGTTCCAATTTTTCATCCCTCACCCTGTGTGTTTACAGAGAGATCTACCCAAGAATTTCCTAGGAGAGAAAGAAACTCGAAAAATTTGAGTAAAGTCACAAAGGTTAGGATCATGTCACCCAAATTCATATTTCTTTCCACCCTTGGCATTGCCTTTAAATCTCCTCGGTTTCATGCGAAGGGTCAACACCTTTAGTGATGATGTATCTCTAGCTTTTGAACTTCCTTACAAACCTTAATCACATGCAAGTGACAAGACCTATGTTAGACATAAGAATCATTATTGAAGATGGATGGTGTAATCATGGACTGTGTTGATGCGAATTGGATGAGGAGTAGTACAATATCCATGCGGGAGATATCATAGATATAACATAAACATGATGAGGAGAGAGGAGACAAAAGAAAGTGCATGTGGGAAATAAAGCTAAGGATCGAAAGGAAAAAGGGTTGATTGTACAAGATGGAAGGACCACTTGTCGGCATCCTGAAGTGTGATGTGCTTGGATTTGAGGTACCATGTGTCATGCCCACCCAAATGTCTAAGTTGGAGGTTGAATGAGTTGAATGTTGACTTTGGAAAAGAGGTGCATTGGAAACTGGGTCCAACAGTGATCCAAATTTTGGATTAAGTTCAAAGACATGGTGATGATTAAGGAATGAAATGATGAACAACATGTCCATCGATTCTAAGTGTTCCCGGAGGTTCTTGGATGGACAAATTTTCTTGGAATTCAACCCTAAAGTTGTTGTTCTGAAGTACATGGTAAAAGTGGAAAGACTTAAAATCTTATGCTTCTTTAAGGGTTCTTATGATGATGTTTTTTAGCTTCATATTATATGGAGGAGATATTTTCTGAACTTTGTTTATGATAACCCAGGAGTCCCCTAAAATAGAAATATCATCTATTCTTTGGCTCTTATTCAAACTTAATCCTTTGAATATGGCATATGTCTTTGCTTGATTATTGGTTTCTACACCAAGGCTCCCAGAAATGGTTAGTCTTATTTTTCCTCCTGAGAAATAGATAACCCCACCTACTCCTTCCACCCTTGAAAAATTATAAATATCTTAACCCTAAATAAGTAGTTTTAATGTAAAAAATTTTGTGAAGGAGAATAAGGCCCTTATAGAAAAAAAAATATTTAAACTCAAATATTATCATAAATATGTTTAGAAAAATCTATGTTTTTATTGGAAAGGCAATGTAAATGTAAATATTCCTATTTGTTATGTCCATAATTCAATATTTTTAAAGTTTTGGTATTAGTGAAACTTAATCACTTTCCAAATTGAGATATTTAATTGATAGTGAGGGGAACACTCATGGCATTGACATATTTTCTTATATTTATTGATGCACATTAATCAGGGTTATCATAATTAAGCTAATCATTTTGATTATATCATAATTTAGTTAAGCATTTGAATTAATGGGTGTTCTTAGTTTTCATAGATTTGTCAAATTTAAATTTATATCATTTCATTATTAAATTGTCAAACACATTCTCATTGTAGGATGCTATCTCATAACATGGACCTTGGAGAGATTGAAAGAAAAATGCCTATTCATTATGATATTATGGAAAAAATGCATTAATTTTAGAAACTTATTTAATATGCATGCAAATTACATGGATTCAAAAATACAAATGCAAAAATGTATCATCAAAAAAATATCACCGAATACTTGTCCAATTCATTTGAGCATCTTGTTATTGATTATCTGCAAACCATAAGAAAGTATTTATAGAAACCTATCAAGGATTCTTTATAGCAATTTATCGGGGATTATTATCAACAACCTATAGTGAGTGGTCACAACATCCCATGAATGAACCTATAGATCATGTCATTGAAAAGGATAAATTAGTAATTTTTCAACACCATGTTCTAGAAATTTAACCATTTGATATATACTCCCTCTATTAGGTTTATATGAAAAATTGTTGTTGCTATATCTATTGGTAGCTACCTTCAAAAAAATGTATTTCTAAACATGTTTCACCATTAATACCTACTTGTAAAAAGTCACTCTTGCATGATATCTTTATATATGTCACAAAAGCACATCTAAAATGGTGAATGGTGTTTTTCAGCACTTTTGAACATCCTCACAATTTTAGCAATATTTATAAAAAAAAAGTTGTTATTTCTATTTTCACTGCTTGTCAAGAAAGGATCTGGTCAATCAATCATGTAAATACAAATTAAACAAAAAATCAATCGAATTTTTTCCTTTACTTACAATAGCTCTCAATATATTTTAAACTTCTTATTGGTTGTTATTCTAGTGACATTTTTGTAGTAAGAGAAGTGAGGTTCTCTTACAACCCAATATGTGAAGGGATGTTCATGCACCTAATATATGTACATCCATGAATAATGTTAATAAAATGAAATGAAAAAAGTGCATCTTTTTAACTTAGTACGAAATACCATTGTTCATTTCTTGGTAAAGATGGACAAACCACTTAATAGACTTGATGAACAATTGTGAGTCCTCATGCTTAATGAACCTGCACATACCACATAAATAGTTAATTTGATGACCGTTGCAAGAGAAATAAAGAAGTTAAACTTATATCTAAATCAGTGGCTATATAAATTAATATGTTTTCCAAAGTGGCTATATAAATTAATATGTTTTCCAAAGTGGCTATATAAATTAATATGTTTTCCAAAGTGTTACCTCATGTTGTCAATCTAGTTATACAAGAGCTTTGTAATAAACTTTTAAAGGAGAGTTTGAAACCCTATGGCTAGTAAACAAAGCATTAGCTCCAAAGCTTACCATTCCAAAAACAATAGAATGAAGGAATGAGCATGCAAGTCTAAATGATTAAAGGATCGAATATTGTATTAGGTGTAGTACTGACTATAATTGTAATGACTCCAACTATGTGTCACAACCTTATAGAATAACCCGAGTTTACTAAGACTTGGACATTGAATGAGCTCGAGTCCTTGATACGGTTTGATGTATATGTCCTTCTTACCATTTACAATTAGGGTTGTAATATTAATAAATGGATACGTGAGTATCCTTATAAGCTCGAGAGAGCTAGGATTGTGGGTAAGGAAACCCTAGGATCGAAGCCTAGGTAATGTAAATGTATGAACGATTTGAAAATTAGTCTAATGTTTTCGTTTAATAAACCTTGCTAAATAAATTTTACATTTCCATGTTTATATGAAAAAAATAAAATCCATAATAATCATGGATATGAACCCTTGAATTGGGTTGATTGAACCATTGATGGCTAACATACAATTTATAAATGATAATAATATCTTTGAACTTGGATAGAATAAGAGTATAATAAAAGAAAAAAAAGAAGAATAAGAGTATAATAAAAGAAAAAAAGAAAAATGGAAAGAGATTACCAAATATATAATAAGGGATAATAATTCTTTTTGTAATTTCAATTTATCTTTGTAAAATATAGAAACCGTTACGATTGTAAAGACAAGCAAGATAAGGTTACAACAGAAATAAATGCTTAGAAAAAATATCTTGAAAGGGAAGATTCTTTTACCTCGATAGTCAATAGAACCCATGATAAGTATGACGGAAATTCTAATATATAATAATCGATATATTTTATTTTCTTCCCTATCATGTTTAACCATGACGATTAGATAAATGCATCAAATAATTCATTGAATGAAAGGATAAGTAAACCATATGTTAAGAATAACTATACCAATATTGGTTTACCAATTGAAATATTTTTAAAAAAATGGTGTTATTTGGTGATGTTACAAGTGGTATCAGAGCATGGTTTAAACACTACGGCATTATGGGATCAAGGTGAATAGAAATTTTTCTTTTAACAAAATATATACATCTATAAACCTTTTACAAGAAAAATAATTGATGTCAATTGTGTTTTGCACATATTAGAATCGAATAACAAGGCATCATGGTTGAATAGCATGGTAAATCAACACCAATTGGACCACGAATGTATGTAGAACTAAACAATGATTAAACACTAGATAAATCTATAGGATTGTTGGAAACTATGTGTAACATAAAGAAAGAATTATAAACTCTCAAGGAAGATAAATAAAAACTACTCAAGGCTAGTAAAGAACAAGAAGAGTTAAATGAGATTCTTCTTAAAAATATGACTGATATGAAATATTTCAATGATGGGATTGTAAAGAACCTCACTTATACCGAGATTTTCCTTTAAACAAAAATAGAAATTAACCAATACATAATGCTCAAGAATCAACAATAATAAATGACATTGTTAGAAGTATCCATAAGATCAATGCTACCTTGGAAAATAAACAGGATGACCATCAATATTCCATGGTGGATATAGAAGGTATGATTAATAATAAACGTGTATCCATTTTAATAGACCCAACTGATGCAATTCTAAGTTATGTTTCACCTACAATAGTAGAAAGTTGTAAACATGAAAAAGTTAAATGCAAGAAACATTAGCTAGTAAATTAGCTATAGAAACAAAAAGAAAGGTTGTTGATTTGGTAAAACATTGTATGGTAAATATGGATGGAAGGGAAACTAAGTTAGAATTAAATTTTTTACCACTATAATCTTATGATCTGCTCATAGGCATGGATTGGTTGGAAAAACATTCAGTTATTGTAAATTGTTGTGATAATACTTTTAATTGTTTAGATGATTTTGGAAAAAGTAGAACAATAAAAGGAATACCATGGGGTGTGTCATTAAGACAGATCTTCACTTTATAGTTCAAAATAAATGTAGGTAAAGGATTTGATATTTATGTTGTGCATATGTTTGAAAGTGTTGAGAAAATGAACAAAATTTTGTTAATTGAAGACCCAATAATAAAATATTTCCAAGATGTGTTTCCATAAGAAATTCTATGATTACATCCTATATGGGACATAGATTTCACCATAGACTTAGTACACGTATCTGCATCGGTGTCTAAGGCCCCTTACAGAATGAGTACTCCATATTTGACTGAACTTAAGATACAACTTCAAGAACTCATAGATAAGTAGTATATCAGACCTAGTGTATCTCTATGGTAGCACCAGTCTTGTTTGTCAAAAATAAGGATGGAACCTTCAGATTGTGTATTGATTATAGGAAACTTAACAAGATGACAATTAAAAACAAGTATCCTTTACCCCGCATCGATGACTTTTTTTATCAATTCAAAGGGGCTAATTTTTTCTCTAAGATATATCTACGTTCAAGATACCATCAGGTTAGAATTACAGAGGAAGACATTCATAAAAATGCTTCCCGAACTAGATACGACACTATGAGTTTGTAGTGGTACCTTTTGGTTTAACAAATGCACCTGCTACATTTATGTGTTTAATGAACAGTGTGTTGAGAAAATATCTAGACAAGTCTATAATCATGTTTATCGATCATATATTGATCTACTAAAAAACCAAAGAAGAACATGAAGAACACTTAAGAATGGTCTTGTAGACACTTAGGGAGCATAAATTGTATGCAAAATCTAGTAAATGTGAATTTTATCAGGATAAAGTATAGTATTTGGGACATTTAATTTTGGTTGAAGGGATCTCAGTTGATCCAAAAAAATTTAAGGCCATCCTGGACTGGTTAGTTCCAAAGGACGTGTCAAATGTCCGATCTTTCATGGGAATCACAGGGTATTATTGTAGATCCATAGAAGAGTTTTCAAAAATTTCCTACCCAATAACCTCTTTGTAGAAAAAAGGAATCAGATTTAAATGGAAAGAAAAATGTCAAGAAAGGCTTGAAAATTTGAAAGAGTTATAAACTACAACACCTATATTGAAGAGAGCAAACCCACATAAATATTATGTGGTCTGTACTAATGTATCATTAGAGGGATTAGGATGAGTATTGTTACAAGATGACCATGTGATTTCTTATGAATCACAAAAGTTGAAACCTCATGAAAATAAATATGAAACACATGATCTGGAATTAACTACTATTGTACATGCTTTAAAAATGTGGCGACACTACTTGTTGGGTAGGAATTTTTTGTTGAGAACTGATAATATCATCCTTAAGTAATATTTTCGATTACAGAACTCAAATGAAAGATAGGAAAGATGCTTAGATTTCCTAAGTGAGTATGATTTTGAGATAAAACATATTAAAGGAAAAGAAAACAAGATAGAAGATGCACTCAGCCAAAATCTAAATGAAATTTACAGTAGTAACATACAAACTAATTTGAAACAAAGAATTAAAGCAGCAGTAGAAAATGATGAAATTTATAGGAAATTATAGGAAAAAATTTAGAATAATAAATCAGTTGAGGAAGAATCGAAATTCAGTTGTAATTGGGATGGTTTAGTGCAATATTAAAATAGAATTTATGCTCCAAAAAACACATATTTGAAGAATTTAATATTGGCTGAAGTACACAAGAAACCTTATTCGGGTCACCCAGGTTACCAAAAGACTAACATCTTTGAAGAAAGAATATTTTTGGCCTGGAATGAAAAAAAAAGAAGTTGAATATCTTTCTAAGTGTCTTGAGTTTCGGCAAGATAAAGTCGATCACTATCACTCAGCTAGATTATTGCAGCCAATACTCATTCCTGAGTGGAAATGAGAAGTAATCAGCATGGATTTTATTATAGGATTGTCTATAACTAGAAACAAAATGACTCTAATATGGTATTAATAGAAAAACTTACTAAAGTTGCTCACTTTGTCTGAGTGAAATCAACTCACAAAGATATAAACATTACATAGGTTTTCATGAAGAAAATTTTTAGAATGCATGGTATACCAAAAATGTAACGGCTCTGTCGTTACGACAATAAGCGACGTACAACAGGTCAAAAAAAAAAAACTTTTAAAGTTGCATTAGGAAATTAAAACATCAAAATAAAGGAAAAATCATCGACACATCATTCCATCAATAAACATGGTGCACAAGGAATCATTCGCAGACCTCAACATATATCATATCATTTTCAATTTGTGCAAGTAGTCTAGAGTCTACAAAAATCATTTATTAATAATTTCATGGTGTAATTAAAGTTGTTAATTCATCATTCGTTAGTACATTAATGATGCAAGAAAGGGTTGTTAATCCTTCATATGACCACATAAGTGAAGGCGAAAGGTGAACAACTGTACACATAGTTACGTAAGCAAATCTAATCACAAACATAAATTAAACGTCGCCTAGAGTTGAGGCGCAAGAGTATCATCATTTGATTCATTGCGTAAAAGATATAAGGTCTAGCCACCATTCACCACATCATAATTTCATTATGCGCAAGTAGTCTAAGAACTTTAACTAACATTCGTGACATAAAAACCAATTTTCAAGAAATCTAACTACTTAAATATATTTGGTGCGCGCAATTAATCTAACAACTTAATCAATCATTAACATTAAATTCAGGATGCATGACTTATCATAAACTTCATTTTCAAGGTGCAAGGGAAATCTAATCACTCCATTCATTTACATTATTCCAAAGTGCAAGGAGTTATAATTCTAAAACCATCATGAATATAAAATATAACCCTTAATCATTTCGCTCGTAACAAGGACACAATTCACTACCTATAAGGCTAATCTTCCTTCACCAGCTCTATAGTTTTTCCAATACTCTGCTTATTAAGGTGACTCTACCCAAGTCATAATTAACTCAATTCTAAAGCATCGACAACTTGCAATCATCTTTATCCTTACCAATTTAATATCAAATTCCAAATTTCGATTTGTGTGAGCCAAAGCTAGGATTACGCACTTGTATCCATCTATGATTATATTCAGTGATTATAATAAAGAAAATTTCCTTTTCATTTAAATATCCTCCCTATTATATGGTGAACCGAATAAATTTAACAATAGGAGTGACACAAGCAGAACAAAAAGAGAAAAAGGTTATGAGGTAGGAGAATAGGTTAGAGGTTAAAATTTTGAGGTTTAAGGGAAACCATCTAACATATAAATAATTGTGCAATGAAGTTTCTCGCTTACCTACACCTTTTTTTTACATAGTTGGTTAATGGAGAAAATGCACCACAACTTCCCATGCACAATTAGAAGGTCAAATAATGCATGCCTAAGAGAATTATAGTCCTAAGTTAAATTTTTCTATTTCATCCCTGGTCAATGAGGAGTATTCAAAAATTATTAAGGGTTGGACCTTGACAAACAAGGAATACCAGGGTTCGATAGGCACAAAGTTTTGTACTAGCGATAATACAAGAATCAATAGTATCTAACATAAGAGTCTCATCAATGAGAAGGGTTGTATAATGTGGAATGTATCTCAATGATGTGTAAGGTACAATGATTATCAAAGAGGTCATTCGGGTCCCACATTTTCTTTTTAAGAAAGGATTTTTATCTACGTTGGTGGAAGAATCTAGATGTCAGATTCAATCAACTCCAGATTTAACCAAAGTAAGACAACATCTCTTATCGATGATCGTCTAAGAAACCTTTAGGTAGAATTACATAATAAGTCAACAGGCAAGGACACAATCTCATTCGACATTGTAATTAAATCTGTCACTGAGACTGACAGTCTGAAAGCCTGTCGTCACATAAGGATGTGCAGCTTCTAAATACCCTAAATTAAGCGAAACTCCCGCCAGTATACATCCCCTCCTGAAACTGGCTCGGGCTTGTAGCTGGCTTCACTGCTTGTCAATTGATTATCATGATAATCATCCTGTGATGCTCCTGTAGCTTGAGTGATAACGGTAGTATGGCCTGTAAGTAGATTTTGGAGATTTTGAAGTTTGGCTATTAGAACATAAAAAAAGACAATTAAATTATTAATATTGATAATATTAAACCTTTCATCTTCAAAATTTTAATGATTATAAAAATATAATGAAATCATTAATAAAAATAAGTTGAAATATTAT
Source organism: Picea engelmannii (assembly GCA_009831015.1). Classification (NCBI taxonomy): domain Eukaryota; kingdom Viridiplantae; phylum Streptophyta; class Pinopsida; order Pinales; family Pinaceae; genus Picea; species Picea engelmannii. The sequence goes on along the minus strand of ML784197.1, from coordinate 122,563 downwards.
AAATATTTTATAAATCTTAATTTAATTATTCAAAACTATTTTCCAACATTATGAGCTTAAAGAACAAAACGAATGTTACTAAAATATTCACCAATGTTTATAAATTTCATGATGAAATTGATAGTTAGACTAATGAGTCAATCCATGAAGTTAGGTAACACTTTTTTTAAAAGACTTGAGGAAATTGAGATATTTTTAAGCTCAATATTGATCTACAAGCCCTCAATCATGATTTTTTAATAAACATAAAAAAACCTCAATCAAGGTCTAATGTTGTGTTAAACAAACTCTTGATAGAACTTCCATTTTCACTTATCTCCAAATTGAAAACAATTCTATGGTCACTCATATTCTTTGGAGCAATCTCTTTTACAATGTTTGATTTCATTTTCTACAATAAGCATTTTGAAAAATATAAACAAAAAAATGAACTGAAAAAAAGTCTTCATTGAAGTTGTCTAAATATTCTACTTTTTGAATTTTTTCAAGTAAATTCTTAAATATAAATAGGGATATTTGGATCATAAAAACTCAACCAATCAAATCTACATTTCCAATAATTTTTTTGTTGAATTTTAAACAAAGTTAATAAAAAAAAACAACTATACTTTGTTTAGTCATTTTGTTACATTATTTTTAAACAAATAAAAAATACTCATAAATTTTCTAGACTTATATGAAAATAATAAACTTGAAATCAAAATTCAAGTTGTAATTCATTGATAAATGCTCATTGCAATGCATGTTTCTTTTACTCTGTCTCAATTATTAAAAAAATTACCACTTTTTCATATTTTTTATCCACTTTGAATGGCAAAAGAGATAGATCTTCTGCACCTAAAACGTGGAAAAAGTATACTTGATTTACTCTTACATTTTTTAATTTCATCTTTCCTCACCTTTTTTATGTACCTTCTCATAGAACCGAGTGTTCAATGTATAATCTTTTTTATGGACCTTCTCATACAACTTAGTGCTCAATGTATAATCGACTTGGGCATTCAATATTTAAAAAAAAAAAAAAAATGCTACGAAAACCTAGCAAATGCACTCATGGACTTGGGCATTTAATATTTGAAAAAATGAATTAATGTGATGAAAACCTTACAGAGGCAAGATACAACTCGACAAAATCTCCACGGTTAAAAAGAATTTGACAAAGTCTCATGGCATGAGAGGTTAAAATGTAATTTAGTATAATTACTCTTAAGTTATCTAAGTGAGATTAGTAGAAAATTCGAAAATATAGCTATAGATGGGAAAGCGCATGCAATATGTCTAAGAAGGTAAAGTTGGCAATTAGTTTGATTGAGCTATTTTCAAAAGCTAAATCTACAAAGATCTTGATTGAGGCAATTGCAAATCTTTCTTAATCTTTCGATTTAGGTTTTTAAAATCTTTTAATTGACAGTTTAAAATCCAAAAATATATTTTCCTTGCTGTAAAATTTTATTTAACTGTAATTTGTATGATTTGATTTTTTTTCATTTGATGTTCATCTATCCAATAGCTTTTCATTTTCTTTTTTTTTAATTTTGTATTATATTTGTAATTTATTTTCTTTTAAAAAGAAATTGAATTATTTTCTATAAAAGAAAAATTAATAACATAAAAAATATAAAATAAAATATTACATTGAATTTTTTCCATTGTTTCAATGGGGTTAGGAGAAAAAATATGCAAATCTTTCGATTTAGGTTTTTAAAATCTTTTAATTGACAGTTTAAAATCCAAAAATATATTTTCCTTGCTGTAAAATTTTATTTAACTGTAATTTGTATGTAATTTGTATGATGTGATTTTTTTTCATTTGATGTTCATCTATCCAATAGCTTTTCATTTTCTTTTTTTTTTAATTTTGTATTATATTTGTAATTTATTTTCTTTTAAAAAGAAATTGAATTCTTTTCTATAAAAAAAAAATTAATAACATAAAAAATATAAAATAAAATATTACATTGAATTTTTTCCATTGTTTCAATGGGGTTAGGAGAAAAAATAGTAACAAAAAAATACACAACAAAAAATGATAAAAAAATATGTGAAATCCTCCTTCATATTTTATTTTATTTTTTTATAAAAACTGTATTTTGGGTTTTTTAATTTATATAAATAATTGGAAAAATATTAATGAGAACACAAAACTGTATAAAATATGATTCAAATATTAATCGGTCACCTTAAAAATATAAATAAAAAATATAATGTTCCAAAAAAAATAGGATCTACTACATTATGTGTAAATCATTCTCTTATATTTTATTTTTGAAAATTATATATTGAGCAGTGAATTACTTAAAATTGAATTATTTAATTAAATCCAAATTTAACACAGTAAATAATATTAATATTTTCTTAACCCAAAATAACATTTGCAAGCTAGTATCCCAAACTAGTCATTGTGTAAGGTCCATCAAAAAGATCATATATATATATACAATGTTAACATATAACCTTAGTCTCATACATGAGACCAAATGGTAACATTTAAATTTAAATTACACTACCTTGAATAAAATAAAACTTTAAAAAAAAATTACCAAAATTTATAATTATCTTTAAAAGTATTTTTTACAATTAGAGTGAAGAATATATATATAATTCAATATCTAATGTAAAATTGATGCATGGCATTTTAAAAATAATTTATTTTTAGATCAAATTGTATGTAGCCAATATCTAGTCTATACTAGCAAAAACTTATGACTTGGCAAGGATCAAGATCTCTGCAAAAAACTCTTATATAGAGTCTCACACCCTACTCCCCTTGCTGTTTTGAATATATAACATTTAAAGAGAAAACACTTATACTTAACCATTAATCCAATATAACCTTTAAAAAGAAAACACTTATGCTTAACCATTAACTCACCACAAATAATAATAATAAATAAATAGTAAAAAAACTAAAATAAATTTAAACTTGAATCGGTCACCAAACAAAAATATAAATATATATTTTAACCAACAAAAATACAGATATATATTTAAAATTGGATGATGTCGTGGCAAGGACATAGTCCCGCACCAAGTCATCGTATCCTCGAGATAGAGGGACAACTATAAAGACCACGTGGATACTTGATACATTTATTAGGAAAACGAAATTACAGAAAGCCACCCTGCACCATTCATATTTTTTAATATTTACATGCAGATGAAACATTATATATACTCTACGTAAAATCCCACGCCATCATATCGCTAATATAGTATAATATACTGAGCACACATACAAATCTTAATTTTAATTTAAAGGCAGTTTCCATTGGCGTGGAAAGAGGTTTCTCAACCAGTCCATCCACGGTGCCGCCGGATCTTCATGACTCCCGTCTTTGTATTCTTCATCGGTGGGGAACGTCCGTGTTGCGGGGATCGTCTCCATCGTGGGTGTCGACATTTCCGTGGGGATCGTCTCCAGGTTGGGTGTCGACATTTCCACGGGTGTTGACATTTCCACGGGTGTCGATATTTCCATGGGGATCGACATTTCCACGGGTGTCGACATTTTCACGGGTGTCGACATTTCCGTGGGGATCGTCTCCAGGTTGGGTGTCGACATTTCCACGGGTGTCGACATTTCCACGGGTGTCGATATTTCCATGGGGATCGACATTTCCACGGGTGTCGACATTTCCACAGGAATCAACTGTTTCACGGAGAACGACCGTTCCGTGGGGAGCGTCCGTGCCACGGGGAGCGTCCACATCGGGGGGAAGCCCGTCATGACCTCTGTGGACCTAACCGGAAGCCCATCATCATCTCTGGGCTTTTCCTCGAAAGCATCTTGGAGAATCACAGAACCGACCTCCTCATTGTTTTCTTGTTTCCTGAGAGCAAGAAGATTGGTCCTTGTGGCATCTCCCAACAGGGAGAGGGAGAGGAGAATGGGAAGCAACAAAATTAAGACAAACCGCGCCATGGCAGAAATGATGAATGATATGATGAGCAGGGTGTCGAGGAAATATATAGAGACAACGGTGGCCGCGGGGAAGAAGAGTTAACGTTGTAAGTGCGGAGGGACGCATGCCCTACTGAAATAAAAAATAAAACTCACTGTTTTATATTACGATGTTGTAATAGTAGGAATAAAGTTTAACCATCTAAGTTTGTTTTAAAAAAGTAATAATTAAAGATATGAGATCTGATATTTTGTTTGGTATTTAATTTTATATTTTATAACTTTGATTTTTATATGGTTTTAATATTTTATAACTTTAACTTTCAATTTTATATTTATAACTTTAACTTTTATATTTTATAACTTTAATTCTACGATGTTGTAGTATATTAAAATTTCACGATATAAGTTCGTTTTAAAAAAATTATTATATAAAAATAATAATTAAATGTATGAGATTTAATATTTTGTTTAATATTTAATCTTATATTTTATAATATAACTTTAATCCTACGATGTTGTACTAGCATTAAAGTTTCGCTATATAAGTTTGTTTTTAAAAAGTTATTATATAAAAATGTTTTGAAGGAGTGGTTTAGAGATGTTGTAGCATGCTTTATTATTATTCGTGTTTGTTTTTAATATAAAGAAATATAGATTTTTAACTCAAAGTTGTTTATATTTCACAATTCAAACCAATTCTTATGTGATCCAATAGGGTGCTCTATACAATTCTTATATGATCCAATAGGGTGCTCTATATAATCACTCTTGGTTTCTAATTGCTATCAATTGTAAGAAGCAAAGATAAATTGTAAGAAGCAAAGGTAACTTTATAGAAGGAAAAAAGAAAAAAGAAAAAAATCAATGTGATAATAAAAAACCATAAAAAAATTATTTTTTATTAGGAATATTTATATAATTAATTTTCAAGGTGGGGTAATAAAATATAATATACTAGTTGTTTTAATAGATCTTTATCTGTAGTTGTTTTGTTATGGATGTTATAGAATACAAATCTTTTCGGTGTGATTTGAAATGGACCATTATATAATTTGTTATCTATTTTGGTATTTTTTAAGTGGAAAAATTGAATTGGTTTGTAGGGTTTATTTTAATTAATTTTATATTTTAATTTTATTAACATTTGTTAAAATTATGAGACATCATTATGGTTATGGTTAAGGTGTAGGAAAGCAACTTTGGTTTGAAAAAGAGTGGTTTAGATATTTTGTAGCATGCTTTTCTTTTATGGTTATTATTATTATATTTTTTTGTTTTTAATATCAAAAAATATAAATCACAACTCCAAGGTTGTTCATATCTCACAATCCAAGACAATTCATATATGATCCAATGTGGTGCTCCATATAGTCAACGCCAAGAAAAAACCCTCTTAAATGAGCCACTCACATCTATGAAAGAAAATAAAAATAAAAATAAATCATAATCTATCCCTAACATATCCATTGTTTTCATCCATCAAGCCAACCTTGTAATAAAAAACCATAAAAGGATTATTTTTGCATTAGGAAAATCCATATAACCAATTTTCAAGATGTGGGAAATAAAACTTAATATGTGTGTCTAGACGTATATGGCGTGCCCTCATGGAGACTACATGGATAGCCCCATTGTGGCTCTAGTTGTTGCATGGAAGCTCCCATGGATCTTATGGATACCATAGAATAAAAACCTCTCACGATGATCCAAAATGGATCATTATATAATTTGATCCAGGTGGATATTGGTGGCCACCCACCTGTTCCAAATTCCAACTGGTTCATCTTGACAGTTTTCAGTTCAGCACGTTTCTCTGTAATGGGGACATATCTTTGTAATTGTGGGTTTTTCACTTCTAGGGATGTCTTGAAACCCTATATAGCATCCAGGTGGATAATGGTGGTTTCCCACCTATTCCAACTGGCTTATTTTGGAAATTTCCATGTCAGTACATCTTTATGTACTTCCAGGGTCGTTTTGGGACCCTAAACAGTGTTTTCTTGGCTTGCCACAATCAAACTGTAGATTAAATAAAATTTTGACAACATAATGCGTAGTTATCGAAAATATCTTTCCAACATGCTATCACACGCCTAAAATAAATATCGTTTGCAAAAGTTACGACCCCGGGAAGTTGACGTACTAACTTACCCCAACGGGGCCCACGTGACTTTTGGCGCTTCATCTCTTAGGGTTAGGTTTTTTTATGTCTAGGGTTTTGGCATTCATGTTTATCAGAAAAAGGCCTTCAAAGCCTCATTGTACTGATCATCTTCTTGTGAATGAGTGTATCCTTCGCATCTCTTCTCAGAGATAAAGCTACCACCATTCTAGCGAGTCTTGCACTTTGTATTTTTACAGTCTCTGTACATTTATTTTATTAATAGAAATCATGTATTGTTTTATTTCTCTGTTTCTATCAATTTTTATGTGTATTTCATTGTAATATTTTTTCTTTCATTTCGTTTCGAAAATCATCTGGATCAGTGGTATCAGAGCAAGTTGCTCTTGATCGTTTTTTAGTGCATGTACCTAACGAGGTCCGAGTATAACAAGTTGTGTCTGGAGCTTGTCTCTCTTGAGGACAATCACTCTCACACACCCAAGAAACCCTCCATGGTGAAAGAAAAGAAAATCAGAGAAGCAGAAGATTCTATTAACTTGTTTCTTGAGCAAGATCTCGCGCGACAGAGGAACAAAATGATGGAGAATTTTTCCCACATCCTTCAACCCCTTCCAATAGCAACAGGCGCATCTTCATCAAGTGACCACTTTAGAGGAAACTCTCCCTTCAAGGTACAAGTTAATTTCTCTATTCTCGTATTTGAAGTTCAGATAGATGTGGAAGCTTTAGAAAAATTGTTGAATATGCTAGAAGGTTATTTCTTTGTTCACAATTTTTCCAACAGGGAAAAGATAACCTTCACACTCCTCAAGGCTCTCTCTCATGTCAAACATTGGTGGGAAACTTACTGGGAGAAAAGTTCCACATATGAATATGGAATATATGGGGCCGATCCCACTTGGTATTTTTTTGTGGATGCGGTCAAATAACAATACTACCCTATTGATAACTATGAAGATCAGTACATGAGATGGACCACACTACGGCAAGAGAAGAACCAAACAGTGTAAGAGTTCACAAATACTTTCCATACCTTGCGCACCAAGCTGGGTATCAAAGACTTTGAGCGACATATGGTTCTGAAATATCGTGGAGCTTTGCATAGGTACATCCAAACCAAAATGGATTTCCTAAACACTTCATCATTGGGAGTCGTCTATCAATATGTTGTCAAAGTCAAGCAGAAACTTAGGCACCAGAACAAATGGGAGTTCGGGTCTGCAAATCCACAACAACCAAAGTATGGTAAAGACGGCCCTAACCAATAGCTTCCTGATATCCAGTCCAAGACACAGGAAAATAAGGGTAAAGGAAAGACGACGAATGACACTGGGAAGTGGTGCGACTTCCACAAAATCCCCTGGCACAATACCGATGAATGTCGCTTGAAACAGTCATTGGTGGTTGAGGTAAAAGAAAAGGATTCGAACCCTGATTCAAAATCTAATCCATAAAATATTGAAAACAAACAGAACATCGACGTAGACCCCATTGCTATTGTCGTAACGACAAAGACTCAATCAGAAGAACCAGTAGATCCTAAAGAGGGGGAAATCTTCTTCCATTCATAGATGTGGGTGAAGGGGACCCCGTTTCATTTCATTGTTGATAGCGGCAACCAAAAAAACATCATCTCAACTGAGGTTGTCAAACAGTTGGGGTTGTCTACAACACCACACCCGCATCCATACAACATCAGGTGGCTTCACCAGGGACAAGATCTCTGTGTCATCCAGCAGTGTCACCTGTCCTATGGCATCCAACCCTTCAAGGATGATGTGGTGTGTGATGTTGCCCCTCTTGATGTATGTGATGTTGTTTTGGGCCAACCATATAATATAATAATACAATTTATTTTTAAGGTCACAGCTAAGCCAAACACCAAATTGGTGTATGATACCCCCTTCACCCAACGATTTGACTGGTAAAGTCTAAGGAGGTATACATACCCTACCCCCCTCTGGATTTGAACTTATGACCTCTTCGGAGGAAACACATGGTATTAACCATTAGGCCCACACAGGCTGTGGAAACGTCATGTTGTTTATCAGTCTCGACCCCATAGTGTCATTATTACTCTAGGGGGTCATCTCAACAGGATACCAAAGGTAGTTTCGACTACTGTTTCACCAAAACAATGTCGCAAGGTAATCTCTCATGCTGCAAAATTCATATTCTTCACAATCTGTTCAAAGAATGCACAAGGCCACTTCAACCACTACAGCCTCAACACCTTCTATCCAACAGAAGCAGATTGTAGAAGAGAAAGAAGATATTGTTTCTTCACCTACAATGGTGCCTACACAATGCCCCGTCAAGCCCAGAGACAACAGGTTCGTGGAACAGATTCAAACCCGCCAGCAAAAGGTTCATGACAGCCTTCCACAGGCAAAGCAGCACAACTTCTCCAACAAGGCACGCAACTCACCAAGATTCAGATTCAGAAAACGCTTTCTCATCTTCCTCGCGCACTCAATGCAATGGAGACCATTGATTCCTAAGGGGAAGGACTGATCCAGGTGAATATTGGTGGCCACCCACCTGTTCCAAATTCCAACTGACTCATCTTAATAATTTTCAATTCAACACGTTTCTCTTTAATGAAAACATTTTTTTATAATTATGGTTTCTTCACTTCCGAAACTATCATGAAACCCTAAACGACATCCATAAAATATATAGAAAAAATACGAGTCGTATGGGAAGGAGAGCCAATGTTGTAAGTGCGGAGGGACGCATGCCATACTGAAATAAAAAATAAAAGTGACTGTTTTATATTACGATGTTGTAGTAGTATTAAAGTTTCCGAGTTTGTTTATTATATAAAAATAATAATTGAAGATATGAGATCTAATATTTTGTTTAATATTTAATTTTTTTATTTTATAACTTTAATTCTACGATGGTGTAGGAGGATTAAAGTTTCACGATATAAGTTTGTTTTAAAAAAGTTATTATATAAAAATAATAATTAAATATATGAGATTTAATATTTTGTTTAATATTTAATTTTATATTTTATAATATAACTTTAATCCTACGATGTTGTACTAGGATTAAAGTTTCACGATATAAGTTTGTTTTAAAAAAGTTATTATATAAAAATAATAATTAAAGATATGAGATCGAATATTTTGTTTAAGGATTAAAGTTTCACGATATAAGTTTGTTTTAAAAAAGTTATTATATAAAAATAATAATTAAAGATATGAGATCGAATATTTTGTTTAATATTTAATTTTATATTCTGATTTTATTAAAATTATGAGACATCATTATGGTTAAATGGTTAAGGTGTACGAAAGCGACCTTGTTTTGAAAAGGAGTGGTTTAGAGATGTTGTGGCATGCTTTTTCTTTTATTATTATTATTAGTTTTTTTCTTTTTTATGATCTCTAACTCAAAGTTGTTCATATTTCACAATCCAAAAAAAATCATATATGATTCAATGGGGTGCTTTATATAATCACTGTTGGTTTCTAATTGCTACATATTGTAAGAAGCAAAGGTGACTCCATACCAAAAAAATAAAAATTAAAAATATAAGTCAACTTGATAATAAAAAATCATAAAAATATTATTTTTTACTAAGGAATATTTATATAATCAATTTCTAAGGTGGGGTAATAAATTATAATATGTGTAGTTGATTTATGACATTTTTATTTGTAGTTGTTTTATTATGGATGTCATAGAATACACATCTTTTGTGATTTGAAATGGATTATTATATAATTTGTTATCTATTTTTGTACTTTCTAAGTGGAAATATTGGATCTATTGGTTTGTAGGGTTCATTTTAATTAATCTTATATTTTAAGTTTATTAAAATTTATTAAAATTATGAGACATCATTATGGTTAAGATCTAGGAAAGCAACCTCGGTTTGAAAAGGAGTGGTTTAGATATGTTGTAGCATGCTTTTCTTTTATGGTTATTACTATTATCATTTTATTTTATTTTTTTAATATCAAAAAATATAAATCACAACTCCAAGGTTGTTCATATCTCACAATCCAAGACAATTCATATATGACCCAATAGAGTGCTCCATATAGTCAACGCCCAAGAAAAAACCCTCTTAAATGATCCATTCACATCTATGAAAGAAAATAAAATTTAAAAAAATCATAATATATCCCTAACATATCCATTGTTTTCATCCATCAATAAAAAACCATAAAAGGATTATTTTTGGGTTAGGAAAATCCATATAACCAATTTTCAAGATGTGGGAAATAAAACTTAATATGTGTGTCTAGACATATATGGCGCTCCCTCATGGAAACTCCATGGATAGCCCCACCGTGGCTCTGGTTGTTTCATGACGGCTCCCATGGATCTTATGGATACCATAGAATGCAAAACCTCTCAATGTGATCCAAAATGGATCATTATATAATTTGTAATCTATTTTGGTACTTTCTAGGTGGAAAATTGTAGCTATTGGATTGTAGGATCCATTTTAGGGGCAAGTCCCGTTTTGGTGATTTTGAGTCAAGAAACTTCTAGAGCCCATTTGAGGCTTTAAATGATTATTTTTAGGGTCAAAAATTTACAATAAAATTTCTCAACCTATCGACGTTATTCTACACATTGAGAGCTTTCCAACAACATAAGGAAAACATCAATCGAAGTTTGTATGAAGAAGTTATGTCTCCCACAAGTTGACCTATCCTATTGATTTCCATGATACTGAGTGGATGCCACATCAACTCCCATTACTCACACATGTGGAATTAGTCATGCTATGACTTTCAAGATTATTACAGAAGGTCCAAAACCCTCACCCTAATTGAAATTTAAGGCATGCAAAAACCCTAACCCTAACCCTAGAAAATTATCAAGCCATGTTAAATATTGGGCTCCTAGGAAAGGAAGGGGTTCCATTCTTATTGTATTGAGTGTTGTTCCATAGTAAAAAAGAGCAGTGAAAGTGGGATATTGAAGTAGAGTATAGGAAGTAGAATATATTGTATATGTCATGGTATCCATGGCACCTCCATAGTGAGTGCACTTTCTTTGTATTTACATTTTATAACTGAGAAGAAAAGAGAAAGGCATCGGCCTCAACTTCTAGGTGGGATTTTCTTGTATTTGGTTTTCCCAAGATATTTCTTGTGTTCATTGTGTGGATGTTGTGTTATTTTCTTAGATTCTTTCATTTTAGATCCAATTTATTTCATTCTATTGTGGATTAATCTATTAACATTAAATTTGAAATCTAAAGTAAAATATTACATAATAAGAGATTATAGATTATTCTAATATTTGTTGTGATAAACTATTCTAGTGGAATATCCATGGCAGTTTACATATCATTTTGGTATGAGAACAACTTTCTTTAGGTTTTTTGTGTGAAGTTGTAGGATCCAAGAATTGGCATAAGAAAGAAGTATCAAAACCCTAGTAGTAACAATCCATGGGATGTATCAAAAGGAGAGATTTTCAAAGTTAGAAGAACAAGTTGATGGCATTTTTCACAACATGGCCATCCTCATGGAAACTATAGAGGACAAGTTTGGGCCTTTCAAGGAGTTTGATATCTCTAATTCAAAATTTGGCTCATATGGAAAATTTAAAGACAATGAAGACTAAATAAAGGAGTAGAAAAAAGAGTCAGAGAAAGAGAGATCAAGTTTTGGAGTGTCATCCTTTATTCCCAATCTATGTATAAAGTGGAAGAAAAAGTGGACATCAAACCCTACCAATGTAAGATTGATTTTATTAAATTAGAACAATGGTTGTGATAGTTAGAAGTTTTTTTAATTGTTCATAACATATAATAAGAGAAAAGGATTGCATTTTCCTGACTAAAGTTAGAGGGTCATGCCCAAACTTGGTGGAAAGGCCACACATAGACACTTAGGCTAGGGGGGTAATCCCATAGTAATGAAGTGGGAGGTATTTATATCCCTCATCAAGTCCCAACTCTACCCTATTAGGTAATAAGAGGACCAATGTTGGATTTGTTGGCTTTACTTCTAGCAAAATCAAAAGGTAAAGTGTAATCTAATTCATCAACAAATATAGAAAAATAACCATTATGTTGGGTATACCTCCCAAGAACTTGAATGTATTCCTCAATTATTTAGGAGGTCTACATAGTCATTTAAAGAGGCAAGTGATTACCTTTAAACCTAAGACAAATTATGAAGCTTGTGAGCAAGTATAATACCTAGACAACATAGGTAAGAGTAAAATACAAACAAGTGGTTCCAAGCATAAAGACCACCAAGATGTTTCTGAGAGAAAGAAGAAGTGGAAAGTAAAGAACAAGAAGACAAAAACCATTACACATCAGTGAAAGGATCCAAACAACCACTATAACCATTGTAATATGTATGGTCACATTGAAGATAAGTAATGGAAGCTACATACGGAGATAAATCCAAAGAACCACAAGAAGGATGCCAACACAAATAACATGCTAACTATGGATTCAAGAAACTAAGTAAAGAGAAAGGAAGATGTAGACGAAAATAGTATCTACACTACAATGCAAAAGGAGGTGAACTTAAGTAGCCTCCATCCCAAGGAAGAGAATGAGATTACTAAACTCTTCCATACTAATATCCATGTCAAGTTCAAGACAAAGGTATATTCTCTGTTTGATTTCATTTCATAGGCGAGCCTCATAGAAAAAGATATAGTCAATAATATTGTATTGGAATTTCAAGACCATCCTCATCCATATCCATTGAGATTGGTAAATAAGGATGTAAAGCTCAAGGTCACTAATAAGTGTAAGATAAAATATTATATAAATGAAAACTACATTGATGAAGTGGAGGTACACAAAGTACCACTTGATGTGTGTCATGTAGTGTTTGGAAACCCTACATGTACATGAGGGTTGGAGTATTTATGAGGAAAGAAAATTGATACTACTTGATCTAGGATGATAATTCCTTCATCATCAATGCACACAAAGGAAAATGTAATATCTCTCTTGTAAGTTCTAACTAGGCCAAAAAATTGATCAATTCTAATAGGAAGTTTGTATTTATTTTCTTAAGGGAGGATCAACTAAGAGATGAATTGGTCAAGGTAAAGGCATATCTAAAGGGATGTACTAAAGAGAAGAAACGTTAGTTGGAAGATATTTTGTAGGCATATAGAAAATTGTTCTAGGAGCCTAAAGAGTTTCCACCCAAGATGAAAGTGGAGTATGAGATACAATTGTAGCCTGACTTCCCCATTTCCAAACATTGGGTTGTATAGAGAATCCATATTGGAAGTAGATGAAGTGAAGAAATAATTTCTACAACTATTTGATCATGGAGTAATTCGACCAAGAACATATCATTGTGGATCACCCATCATCACAGTACCCAAGAACGATGGACTTAACAAATGTGTATCGACTATAGAGATTTAAATAATATCACCCTCAAGAATTTATACACTCTTCCTAGGATCGACGACTTGCTAAATAAGTTGTAGCATGCCAAGTACTACATCAAGTTGTATATCATTGGTAGGATACCACCATGTACAAGTGAAATAAGAAGACACTTGGAATATTACCTTCAAAACAAGGCAAGGTATATATGAGTTATGATCTAATGCCTTAAAAATGATAAAAGCTTAATGAATATAGTCCACTTCGAGGAGTAAACCTCCTTTTACAATATATCCAATTCAGAATACAATGTGAGATGAGATAATATGATCTTAAGACTAGGTATCCTTGATATATATATATATATATATATATATATATATATATATATATATATATATATATATATATATATATATGAGACAAAGGGTACAATAAAGGGTTCTAACTGACATACAAATATAACAATAGAAATGTAATAATTCAGTATCTAGGGATTAATAATGGGTTTTATACATAACATGAGGCTTTTTCTAGGGATTAACATGCCACTCCCCTTTAAACAAGTGTTTTCCTCAACATTTTACTAACTACAGGTATTTTTTCATGAAGAACTCATCTTCTCATGTCGCCTCGTCATTGGTAGGTTCTTCTATTTGATGAGGCACTTAGTAATTTATTGATTTCTCAATTTATTAATCCTTGTTTCAAGGATTGTTTATGGTTCTAGTGTGATTTTACCTTATTTATTAATCTATGGTTAAATATTCTGGACTGGGATCTTGTTTCTGATTACCTTCTTTAAGCAAGAAACATGGAAGATTGGATGCACACATGAAGATGGAGGAAACTCCAATTTGTAAGCCATACTTCCAATACTTTGCAAAACATTAGAGGGGCCATAATATTTGGGTGCTAATTTATTTCCCTTATTTTTTTGTTTGAGGAACATCTCTTTATATGGTTGTAGCCTCGGAAATACCTAATCCCCCACTTTAAATTCTCTTTCACTGCGATGTTGATCGCCTTGTTGTTTGATCTTATTTTGTGCCATAACCAACTTTTCCTTCAATAGTTTGAGAATCTCTTGTTGGTGCCCTATGTGGTCCTCCATTGCTTGAACCTTTGTATTCCCTTTCAATGGTGATGTGATGGATGGAGGATGATATCCATAAAGTGTTATAAATGGGGATATTTTTGATGAAGTATGGAAGGATGTGTTGTACCACGATTCTTCCAAGGCCAACCACTTAAACCATTGTGTTTGTTTATAATATACAAAGCAACGAATACATCCTTCTATACATTTATTCACAACCTCAGTTTTCCCATCAGATTCAATATGGTAAGATGAGGTATGAGCCAAATGAGTACCCAAACAAGAAAATAATTTAGTCCAGAAATTTCTAGTGAAAATTGGATCTCTATCACTTACAATAATCTTGGGGACTCCATGTAGATTATGAAATGTTTCCATGAATGTTGTGGTTATTGTACTTGCTTTAAAAGGATGAGAAAGAGAGAAAAATAGGAATACTTTTTCAGTCGATCCATTACTACCATGATGATTGTATTTCCTTCAAATTTGGGTAAACCTATAATAAAATCCATTGAAACTTCGTCCCAACATTGACTTGGTATAGCTAATGGTTGTAGGAGACCTAGTGTATTTACCATCTCTCCCTTACTTTGTTGGTAGACCAAACATCTAGAAATAACCTCCTATAAAAAATCACAAATTTTGAACAAATTTTGAAGATTAGTTTTAATACCTTCCTATAAAAAATCCTTCTTGATCCTGTGGTACGTTTTCAAGAATTTTGAATGTCATCCTATAGGAGAAGTGTGCAATTCCAGAAGGACCTTTGATTTGAATTAGGAATTCTTACATAAATATAAGCAATCATGATACCATAGAAAATCATTCTTCCATACAAAATTATCTAATGAACTGGGGTCCTATTGTAGTTGTTGAATGATCTTGCTTACCTCTTGATCTTTGTTACCCACCAAAATGTTGCACCACCATATCACACTTAAGTGTCCTAAGTTCCATATTCACCTTTCTAAGTATCGCATGCACTTTATAAAGTGTTGTTTTCACCTTACTAAGTGTCGCATGCACTTTATTAAGTGTCACAACTTTGACACCATGGAAGAACATTTGTCACAATCCCTAGTCATTGTGGACGAGAAAAACTCATCATGAGAAGGTCTAAATAACACCTTTTACATTGATATTTTGACCATTTTTTAAGGTCAACACTTTGTTGACCACGTATAGGGAGCATTGAACCCTTATCAATGCTCCCCTGCCCATGTATAGGGAGCATTGACAACGCTCTTTGCTCAGTATTGGGGGAGCATTGAAGTGGTTAGATGGAGTTATAACTAACCCACCTTTTTATAAGGACCAACTCTGAGGAGATGAGGTTTGTTTGGGTTGAATCATATCTCATGGCTACATCTTGGGCTAAAACCCCAACTTATGGAGAAAAATCCTCAACCATTTCCTAAAATCCTTCATGGTGGTTAAGCCTTCAACTCCTATATAATGAGTGTATTTCAAGGTGAAAAGGGAGAGAAAGGATTTCAGAGTGTCAAACCTTTGATCTTGTGAGGAGAATCCATCAAAGCATAATCATTCTAATCTTGAGACATTTAGGCAAGTGTTAGAATGGACTAGAGATCTTGGAGGGGTTGTTTCAACGTCAGCGTTGGTTTGTAAGTACTTCACCATGTTTCTCCATTAATATAACTTGGCCTATTTCCTTCATATTGTTATTTATACATATACGTTTATATAGATAGATCTTCTCTTGTCTAATGATATATTGTAGGAGTAGAGGGTGTTGTTCTTCTCCTTGCATACTTTATTCATCGTGATAGAATCTTGGAAAACAATACCAAAGATTGAATATTAGTGAGGAAAATGGTCGAAAAGGAGCAAGTCACACTTATTTCTTATATCTTCTAATCCAGAATTAGATCCAGGAGCTTGATGGCACTCAGAAAGGCCTAAAAATAAAATTTATCATAATGGCCTCAAAACAAACGTGTCCATAGGCCTCATCGATACGAACCCAACACAACTTGAATGGTCTCAAACAGACGTCATATGATCCAAATATCACGATCTGTTCATTTGGCCAAACAGGCAAAAAAATGATGATTGTACAGTTCATACAGTGCCATGTGGCAGATGACTGTACAGGCCATATGTCCATACAACTGACATGGAAGGGAACAGTTGGTGTTGACGTGGTATCATCTGGAAGTGACACGTGGTAGGGTGACTAGACATATGGATTGATGACGTGGACAGGATGCTGACATGGAAAGTACAGGTTTACCAATCCAGGAGTGACATGTGTCACCACTGCAAGGGTGACACGCGGCACGTCCGTAAGGTGTACATACGACACATGGCAGAGAGTGACTGGGCAAGGTTGATGACTGGAAGCTGACAAGTGGATGAATGTTGGTTTGACACATCAGCTGGCTCACGCGAATAATGTGGTGCCACGTGGCCGAGTCATGGGCTGCCATGTGGCACCCCTACATTGATTTATTGTTTGGAAAAAATTGTAGAGTGCATGAGTTTTGAATGTTCAACCTCCCACCGAGATAAGTTTTTAGCAAGGTCGGGCTAGCCAACCTGCTCGCACATGTTTCTTATTAACCATAGCATGAAACATTTATTTAAGGTTACATGTGGATCGGGGTGGAGGAGGTAAGGGATAGGGTCTATCCCCAACCTCGGTGTCATGTGAGTCCATGCGTCCATCACACAGTGCATGGTGCTACCCAGGATACATCAGAGTTAAGGCGTGGGGTCTTTGGAATTCGGTCATATCACTGCTCCACATGACTCAAGCCTACACCTTTACACTCGGTGCACGGGTAAACAGTTAGCACCTGGTCGGTCAGGCTTTCCCACCGACTAGGCCGCTAGTCTGTGAGCTACATCATTGGGGATTAGTTCTTTGTGCAACATGTGAAGGTATGGGGCCTAGCCACATGGGCCATGCATGCGACCAGAGGGGCCGAGATTGGGGGGACTAACGATCCAGTGCCAACGCGAGGTCACGTGGGGCGCCCTAATATGACCAGGAGCCTACTCTAAAGGGGTTGCACCTAATTTTTGGAATAAAGTGGTTATTTAAATACAGTATAAGATTTTTTAATTGATTTTATCAGCAGAATTAAGGGATTTTGGCCAATATTGGGGGATATTGAGCCCTTTTTGAGGCCAGATCTTGGGGGGAAGTTGGGAGATGGTTACCAACTTCGGATATATATAAACTAGGCCTTCTTGAGGCCATAAAAGGACATTTAGAGCAGGTTTATGGTGAATATTTTCCAAAAGAAAGACATTTTTATGCAGGGAAGCTATTGAGGAGCCCACCTTTGCGGGACATTTCTGGGAGCGTCTGTCATCCTATTTCAATGTTGTTTCTTTTGTTGGGTTCCATAGATATGGTAGAACAAGACTAGATCATATTGTAACCTTTTTGGCATTGTTGTGATTTTATTTTAAAGCTTTGAACAAAAATAATAAATCCACACCCACTAAGACAAAGGCTCGGAGACGTAGGCGAGATTTTCGAACTCCATTATCACATTGGTGTTTATGGTTTTATGTTCCTCTTGATTTATTTCAGATATGTACATGTATATATGGTTGTCA
This sequence comes from Picea engelmannii, assembly GCA_009831015.1. NCBI lineage: Eukaryota > Viridiplantae > Streptophyta > Pinopsida > Pinales > Pinaceae > Picea > Picea engelmannii. The sequence goes on along the minus strand of ML784197.1, from coordinate 104,499 downwards.
TAATTCATCTTTAACAATTCTTCTTTCATTCAGTTTCCTAAATGGTTAATAAACACATGCATAATAACTCAACCATTGTCATATAAAAGATCTTTGTGGATCAAGTGGTATCAGAGCTAGTTGACGTTTGGATTTGAGTTTTGCATGTTAACCAGGGAAAAGCTACTTCATGGTGAAGGAGAGATTTTTGAATATAATCTATTGATTGGATTGAGAAAGAGAACTTCTCAAAGAAAGAAGATGGCATCAGAAGAGGGATTTTCTCAGGATGAGAAAGAGTTTCAAAAAAAATTCTTCGCCATGTCGGAGATGATGAAGGTTTTGTATGAGGATTACTTGGAATGAAAGAGACCATTTCTTGGTAAATCTTCAAAGGGAAAAAGTGAAGAAGGAGAGGATCCTCCTCAAATTCCTCCTTCACCTCCATATTCACCTCCTTCTTCAAGTTCAAGTTCTAAATCCACTGCAATGAAACATGTTCATAAACATAAGAATGAAATTCCTTTATTAAAAAATGATGTTAAATTTGAATTACCCATGTATGATGGTGAAATTAATGTAGAGAGACTTGAAAATTGGGTCAGACAAATGGAGGTTTATTGCAGTGTGCAACAGATCAAGGATGAGGCCACTCAAATAAAATTGGCATCACTAAGACTTGCAGGCACAACACTCATCTGGTGGCAAATCAAGTTGAAAAATGGCACGCAGCAAGTGGGTAATGTATTTCCATCATGGCAAAGTTTTATTTCTGCACTTAGAAAGAAAGTCTATCATTTGTGTTATTCAGAGAAACCTGTAATTAAATGGCAAGCTCTTCAACTACAAAAAGGACAAACAGTGCAAGAATACACAGATGGATTTCGTAAAATGGCATTGATGTTAGATATTCCTTTACATACCCTAGAAACTCTTATGAAGTAGATAGGAGGTTTACCTACACATATTCAAAATATTGTATTCATGTTTGGACCTACTGATCTTGATGAGGTTTATGTTCAAGCGACATACATTGAAGCAGGGAAAACATGTGTTGGTGTATCAGGGGAATCATCTTCAAGGAAAGAGGAAAAAAGGAAGTGGCATGGAAAGAAGGAAAATGCAGTGACAAGAAAGGAAGAGAAGCCCTCTTGCAAGCATTGCAAGAAAGAGGGGCATGATGAGGACCGTTGTTGGAAATTGCATCCCGAGAAGAGACCAAAGTGGTTCAAAGAGAAGAAAGGGAGGCAAACAATTGCAGCAACAGCATGACCCACTGACTTGGGATTAGATTCAGGTGATGAATCTAAAGTCTCATTGGTTGGTATGATAGGTAAAATTGGTGAAGGATTTGGTTGTAGAAGTAACTTGTTTCACATAAGGGTCATCATGAGGCACACTAAGGTAGACACATTGATAGATAGTGGATCTCAATCTAACTTAATTTCAGAGGAATTGGTTAAACAGTTGGGATTAAAAACACAGATGCATCACAATCCCTAGGCACTTAAATGGATAAGCAACAATCATCAATTGCACATAACAAAGAAGTGAACATTAAAATTTTCAATTTCATATAAATTTGTGGACGAGGCAACATGTGATGTGGTGACACTAAGTGAATGTGGAATGGTCTTAGGCAATCCTTACTTGTATGATCGTAAAGCAATCTTCTATAGGAAAAAGAATCAATATCATTTAACCAAAGCAATTCAAGAATATGTGGCTCATGCTCATCATGTAAAGGAAAATAAAACTCTTCAAACTATGGAACAATTAAGAAAGGCGGCTAAGGCAAGAAACACACCTATAATTGTTTCAAATCAAGTAATCTATCTTAAGCAAGAACATGAAATGATTGTAGAATGGAAACTCAATCACACTTTGCTTCAAAATAAGCTAATGTCGTGCAAATATTACAAACATATCATCTCATTTGCAGTCATATTTTTTATGTTATCATTAATAATGTTGTCTACATGGATGATAGTGGCTTCAGTAAGATGTGACAGGATACATATGGCTAACAATATGTTGTCAGTTGTCATGGTTTTGTTACAGTTGATATTGATGAGACAGGTGCACAGGACAGAGTTCAAAGACAAAGAACAGGACGGGTGGCCTATACCAAGCTTGATGACTAGTCAGTAAACTTTTGGGGACCAAAAGGTATTTAGTGGGGAGGTGTTATCCAGAATTGGATCCAGGAGCTTGATGGGGCTCAGAAAGGCATACAAATAAAATTTCTTAGAATGGTTTCAAAACGGGCGTGTGCATAGGCCTCATCGATACAAACCCAAATCAACTTGAACGGGCTCAAACGGGAATCATATGCTCCATATATCTTGATCTGTTTATTTGGAAAAGCATGCAAAACAATGATGATTGTACAATTTGTATAGTCCGTACATTTCCACGTGGAAGATGACTATACAGGTCGTACAACCGTACAACTGACATGGCAACATATGGAGGTGACACGTGGAAGGGTGACTAGGCATACTGACTGATGATGTAGACAGGATGCTGACATGGCAGGTACAGGTGGACCATTCCAAGAGTGACATGTGTCACCACTACAAGGGTGACATGTGGCACACCCGTACGGTATATGTACGACACATGGCATATAGTGACTGGGCAAGGTTGACGACTGGAAAGCTGGGATAAATGTTGGTTTGACACATCATATGGTTCACGCGAATAATATGGTGCCACATGGCCCAGTCATGGGTTTCCACGTTGCACCCCTGTATTGATTTATTATTTGGAAAAATTTGTGGAGCACATGATTTTTGAACGCGTGACCTCCCACTGTGCTAAGGGTTTGGCAGGGTCGGGCTAGCCAACCCGCCTGCACATGTTTCTTATTAACCATGGCATGAAACATTTATTTAAATTTACATGCAGATCTAGGCAGAGGAGTTAAGGGTTGGGGTCTAGCCCCAGCCCTGGTGTCATGTGACTCCATATGCCCATCGCACAGTTCTTGGATCTACCCAGCATACATCATATTTAAGGTGTGGGGGCTCTGGAATTTGGTCACATCGTCGCTTCACATGACTCGGGCCTACACCTTTACACTCAATGCACGGGTAAACGGTTAGCACCCAGTCGTTCGGTCTTTCCCACCGACCAGAGCACTATTCCAAGGGATATATTGTCGTGGGATAGTTCGTTGTGCAGCACATAGAGGTATGGATCCTAGCCACATGGAGGTAGGGGCCTGGCCACATGGGTCATGCATGCGACCAGAGGGACCGAGATCGAGGGGACTAACGGTCCAGTGCCAGCACGAGGTCACGTTGGGCGCCCTAATCTGACCATGAGCCTGCTCTAAAGGGGTTGTGCCCAATTTTTGGAATAAAGTGGTTATTTAACTATAGTATAAGATTTTTTAATTGATTTATCAACAGAATTAAGGGATTTTGGCCAATATCGGGGGATATTGGGCCCTTTTTTAGGCCAAATCTTGGGGGGAAGTTGGGATATGGTTACCAATTTCATATCTATATAAACTAGGCCTTATTGAGGCCATAAGATGACATTCAGAGAAGGTTTATGTTGAAGATTTTCCAAGCCAAAGCCATTTTTATGCAGGGAAGCTATTGAGGAGCGCACCATTGAAGGCCATTTCTGGGAGCGTCGATCATTCGATTTCAGTGTTGTTTCTTTTGTTGGGTTCCAAAGATTTGGTATAACAAGACCATATCAGTTTGGAACCTTTTTGGCACTACTATGATGCACTTTTAAAGTATTAAATAGAAGTAAGAAAGCCTCACCCACTGAGACAAAGGCCCAAAGACGTAGGCAAGATTGTCGAACTCTGTTATCACATTGGTGTTTATTGTTTGTTGTTCCTCTTGCTTTATTTTAGATATGTACATGTATATATGGTTGTCATAATTCCCCTTTAACAATTCTTCTTTCATTCAACTTCCTAAATGGTTAATAAACACATGCATAATAACTCAACCATTGTCATATAAAAGATCTTTGCGAATCATATTCTCTGCCTATAGACATAAAGAATAGATCTAAAGAAATGTTAGTTTCCATTTGTTTTTTTTTCTTTCTTGGACAATAAGCATCTAGATATCCAAGGGAGATTTCACTTGTTCATAGGGGAAATATTCTGTAATAGAAAATTGGAGACCATATTGGGGAAATATTGTTACTAGGTTTCTAGCCCTTTGAATCTTGGTTGTCCTTTGATATTTTTGATGTTGATGCTTGTTATTTTAACTCTTCCTACTTTCTGTTGAATCTGGGAAAGAATTGGTGTTGTTTCAACCACTTTCAGGTATCAACTCTCCTCCATCGTGACCCATAGAGAATTGAAAACCCTTATCAATGCTCCATGTTAGTGTCCTGAGGAGAGTTGAACCTTGATCAATGCCCTATCTGCGTCATTACAGGAGCACTGATCTCCTTCCTAGGCCAGTTTTGAGCTCATTTTGCCTCTATTTTTTCATATTTTTCACTCGGATCTTTGCATTAGAGTCCTCTGAACTTGGTTATGACTTTGTTTGATTGAAAGAATTGGGATCACCAACTTTTCTTACCTCTTTTGAGATTTTTAGTACTTCAAAATTATGGAATGAGCATGACTTCCTTGGGATAACCTGATCCTTTGGTCAAAGTCTATCTTACCAGTGGTTTAATCCTCATCATGAAGGCTTTCAAACTTATATTATCTTGGTTTCAAAACTTATTTTGAAGTCCTCTTCATTGATTTAGAATTGCAACTTGGAATTTGTCTTTGATTCTTGCTCTCATTTTTTGAGGTTTTCAGATAGTGATTTCCTTTCTCTTTTATGTTTTGAGTCCTTGATTGAACAAGTTTTCTCACACTTGGTTTCTTTTAGTTCTCATCAAACTTTTGAGTGCACTTTGTTTGGTTCCTTTTTTCTTCTTGTTCCTTTGTGTCAAACATTGATTAATTTCATTCTAATTGAAAGTAAGGAAGTATAAAGTCTTTTTATTTCAATAGATTTCATTTCATATACAACCAAACAAAGAGAAATGTTTTGCATTCTCAAGAGTTTTGTTTTGGTACATGTTTTGAAAGAGCTAGTCTTACATTTCCTTTGGGATTTCAGAAACATTTGTTCGATAGTTTGGCATCATTATTCTCATCATTTAATAGGAAAATTGAAAACTTGCATGATATTGAGTGCATGTTTATATTAAGAAGAAAATAACTCTTCTCCTTCTCATAGATAGAATTCATCGAAAAGAAATGTTTGCATTTCATTATTTTTGCATTATATTAGAGTCGAGTCGCGCATATCATTAGTTGCATCTTCGTGAACCTTTTTTAGTAAAGAAATCCATTAAAATAAACCAACATGGTAATAAAATAAACTAGACATTTTTTGGTTTATAGTACACCAACAGTAGCATAGGGTTAGAGTGTTTGGACTAGGAAAAGTGAGTAAATTTTCCAAGGCTACTAAACAAGATTGTAGAACAGTAAAGAGTGAAAAAAATCCAACTGTCATATAGGCATATTTAGGAACCCCCTCTAACACGGGGGATAAACTTGAGGTCATGTGTGGGAGAGAAGAAGATATTACCCCTCCAAAGCTTGACCAATCGTAGTGGAAAGAGAATATATTGGCGGTTTTTATTGAGTGTTACTGGTTCATTTGGTCTCGGTGCTTTGTGAATTTTTAATCCATTTGAGTTCCTTAGGACTATTACCAGTCCACTTTCCTTTAGTCCTTTGGAAGAGATTCTAATGTTTTTATCCTTCCCATACGTTCAGTATCGACTGTCTCGTGTACCACCCTGGAGGTCGAATGAAAGGTGGTAACCTTAGTGGAATTTCCTAGGTATCTATAGAGGTGACTGTGGGGGGCTTCCCACGGTACATGGGTGATCTGGATTATTTTTGGCACGAAATGAAAGCGGAGATATAATAAAGAAATGCACAGAGATATCACGTATATCCAGTAATATAACATAAATATATCAGAGATGCAACCATAAACACAGAGATACAGTAATACACGATTTCTATTAATGAAATAAATGTACAGAGACTGTAAAAATACAGAGTGAAAGACTCGCTAGAATGGCGGCAGCTTATCTCCGAGAAGAGATGTGACGGCTACTCGCATTCACAAGAAGATGATTACAATGAGGCTCGGAAGGCCTTTTTACAATAGACAGGAATGCCAAAAGTCCTAGACATCCAAAAACCTAACCCTAGGAGATGAAGCGCCAAAAGTCATGT
>ML784197.1:83585-95881 GCA_009831015.1 Picea engelmannii | reverse complement strand
ACGATCCATGTTGCTCCCCATTTTCCCAAAAAACGTCATTTAAGGCCTCAAAATGGCCCCGGAAGTTAAAAACTGCTAAAAATAGTAAATTACCAAAATTGCCAGAAACATGTTTTGGGCCAGTTGGAGAAGGTGGGTGGCCATCGATATCCACCTGGATCAATGGGTTAGATGTCGCATCACACTTTTAGTATCCTTGGAGGGTGACCCCACAAAGAAAGGGTTGTTTGCACCTAGAAGGGATGTTATGTGGAGGTTGGGGTAACTGCTTCTCATATCTTCATTGGCGGCTTGACATTGTTGAGTACATTTTTATGCTTCCATTTTTCTCTATAAACCACACTTTTGCCTCTATATCCATCCATTTTGCCTTCATTTCATTCCATATTTTCTATGAAACAGCCTATGCAAGGTATATTTTTCCTTCTTTAGCTTAAGAATTGAGTTTTCTAAATTTTAGCATTAAAATTGAAAATTTATCAGAAATTACAGGATTTGACTAAATCCCGTAAAAGCTCTGTGGTTTGTATACTTTCAGGACACCTGGGAGAAATCTAAGACTTGGGTCGTGTTCCCTGATGTACAAGGATGGATAATGAGCTATCAGATTCAAAATCTGAGCCTTCCAGATGTCTGGTCAACGCTAGTCAAACAGGGCCACTTCAATAGAAAATACCCTGTTTCAGCCTTAAATCTTGGACAGTTTTGGATTTTCGTGGGATATGACCATATATTGTGGATCTGAAGGAGGCATTCAACCCTCCTAGGATATTATGGATCTGATCATGATATTTAGGAGACTTATTATCATTTTTAGTTTTGAGACTCTTGTATAAATACTCTTAAGCTTAGACTAGTAAGACAATCTTGATGTGAATGAAGAAACTTTGGAATTTGCACTCTTGAAGATCAGCTCTATGTTTTGTTCCTGTGAATGCTTATGATATGATGATTTGAATGTTGTTGGAGCTCTTTCTTAGCTGATTCAACTCAAGTGTACCAGTGAAGCATTGGAGGGCCCCCTTTGCCAAACTAGTACACTCTTTCTTTGTGTTCTTTTTCAAGTATATGTTTTAGATCAGATCTTGTTGTAGATGAGTTTTTGTTGTAGTTAGATGAATTTCATAGCTAAGTTACATACTTAATGTTTCCAAGCCTGACTCATATTGTGAATGATTTCTTGAATGAGAATTCAATGTGTAGTTTGTCTTCAAGCATTAAGATAGTCATGAATGCTTTTTGAGTTATTTATGATTTCAGTACTTTGATTTGATTTGATGATAGTTGTTAATGAATGAATGAAAGAAGACAATGAATGCATCTCTTGAATAAGATTTTTGTACTTCTAACATTTGATAGGTTTTAGAACTAGTTCGAACATCTCTTGAATGCTTATTGTTTACACTCTTTAGAAAAACAATTACTGATTATTGTTATGAGATCTATGAATATGACTTCTGAATAGAAGCTTAGCATCTCTTTCACATTCAGCCTTAGAATAGGTTTTGTTTTATCTCCATTAAAGATAAAAACTATCTCTAAATCCATATACTTTGGACGTGCCTCTAAGTCTTACAAACACCGGATTGACAATCATTTGTACTCTAATTTACATCAGTAGATTGGAGCCTAACAGACATCCTATCTTCAAAAGATCCTTTTATCTACTATTTGTTTGGTTGATTACTTGGAGTTATTTTTTAGGGGTGTGTGATTGTGGAGTTCGTAGTTGTCCTGAAGGATTGTTATTTTATATTCACCATGGTCGATCAAGGGCTTTGAAGATCTCGCAAAATGAAAGGTTTAGATCTTGAAGTTCAGGAACCTCAACACAACCCTTATAACAAAGGAATGGTCAAAGAACTAACTTATAAAACCATGAGTGTAGCTCCTGGAAGTGGCCAACATGTAGAAGAACCAGTCACAGCCTTCATGGAAGGCATTGTATCTTACAAAAATCTCCATTTTGCTGATCCACTCGACCCACTACTAGTGGAACAACCATCCATGATATTTCTTGATGCTTATTCTTGTTACCATTTATCGGGCAGTTCAAACACTAGGAAATATTTTGGCATGAACCCACCGACATTTGGTTTTCCAAAGGGATTGGGAGTTTCATCTCCTCTATCCACAACTCATGTAGTTGAGCCTACAAGAGTGTATATCACTAGTGTTGGTGCTTCTTCTTTACTGGGAACATTTGTGACCGAGGTTACTCTGAAACAACCACTTGTGAGTATATATCTCTCCGCACATGGGTCGATTAATATTCCTACTTCAATAATCCCACATATTCACACACAAATTTATTTACTTGGTTGTCCCATCGGTCAGATGGAAAACACTCAAATTGTCCATACAACCACAATTACATAAGCTACTCAACCTACATATCCAACTTTACAAATGATATAGGAGGATCCAAAAGGGAAAAAATTAAAATTCCTAAAATCTCAAAAAAAAGAGCGTCAAGTCGAAGAGATCTTCGTAAGATTTTCGACGGTGCAAATGACACCTAAAACAAAGTTAGAACGAAGAAGATATGGCCAGTCAAAGTTGTGGTCAACCAAGTCAAAATTCAATGATGATTTCATCATCCATACAACTAACATAATCATCATCCGTACAGAGTGATTTCAACATGACTTCATGTTTGTGTCAGCATGACATGTGGCAACATGACAGGATGGCATGTGGCACGCTAATTTGGAATTTTTGGTGGCCACTTGGGCCAATTGGCGAGTGTCACGTGGCACTCGCAGGTGATGCCACATGGCACCACCTAGAGGCTGACACATGGCATATTGATAGGGAGATGGGTTGGTGACTGGGTAGGCTTAATGAATAAGAGGGTGTCACGTGGCCTAATCAATGGGTGCCACATGGCACCCCGAAAACACCCAATGAGGGTTGGGTAATGACAAAATTTTAAAAAATCAATATGGTCGAGTTAAGGGCACTGAATCCGGAAGTCGATGGGAACCAAATCCAGTGGTCAGCTTAGTCAATGGCCCATAAAATCTAGCATGCATATCCAAACAAGTTGACGACCATAGGATTTCCAAAAACAACATTTAATGTGGAACGACCGTGCATAGGTCATGTCAACCAATTTGGCGGAAGTTGAAACCAATGGTCTGAATATTGCATTTGGTCGGGATATGATATGGTTTATAAACCATATATAATGCATTGTTATAATGAATTGCCAAAAGGGGAGGCCTGTAAGCTTGAAGATGGGATATCCCCAACCATACACCTTGTTCATACAACCGCCAACCTTTTGGGCTACCGAACCATGTTGTTTAGTCTGCCTGAGTTTTGTATTTTAAACCTAGCCTTTTTCCAAAGCTCGGGGGTCCGTGCCCAAAACAGTATGATGACACACTTTTCTATGTAGGTACAAGATCATTAATGCATTGTGGTAGCATGCTTTTCAAGGTAGAGATCCCAACAGGGGCCTAGAGGTGATGATGTCAGATTGAGACGATTTGACAGTCGATTTTTCACTACTCATCACCACGAATTCACTGGTACAGTCATATTTTGCATCAAAGCAGCGGATCTGAAGGACATTTTTCATACTTGATGTATAATGATGTATTTATGCCATTTTTTATTGCTAAGATAATATAAAGCCTCTCCACTTCGAAGCAGGCCCAGAGACGTAGTCCATTGTTGGTACAAACTCAGTTATCATGTCTTTTGTTCTTGATCTTCTTATCATATTTTATCCATGATTATGCCTTCTTTAATCATGTTGCACATAAGCTTTCATTTACACTCTTAATGTAATTATTTTAATAATTCATCGATGAAAAGATCTCATATCATGTTGGTATTAGAGTGGTGTTCTTTGACTTGAATTGTGAGTGTGAATTCTTACCAAGACCAAGCTCAAATCAGGTGAAGGAAAAATTAATACTTTCAACCTAGAGATTGAACGTGCGACTCGAATAAGGAAAATGGGAGATGAATAAATTCATACAGAGGAGAATAATATTCACAAGTCTTTCTACCGCATGTCATATATGGTAGAAAAATTGTTTGCAGGTTATGAGAAGAGAATTGCTAAGAAGGAGAAGAAGAAGAAAGCTAAAGAAGATCATAATGCTTTAGTGAACCATGGAAGTGGAGGAGATCCTTGTGAGCCTCCATCACCATATTCAAGTTGAATCTCTTCTTTTTCTTCCTCTCATTCCCATCATTCTCAACGTTCTAGTTTTCATCCAAGTACTTCTAAATATCCATTTTTGAAACTAGATGTGAAATTTAATTTTCCCATGTTTAATGGATAAGCTCATGCAGATAAGCTTAATAATTGGATAAGACAAATCAAATTTTAATGTCATGTACAATAGATCGAAGAGGAAGAGGTGAATATCCAATTGGATTCTCTTCGGATGGAAGGCACAACCCTTGTATGGTGGGAGATCAAACTTTAAAAAGGTAGCAAACATAATGGTAAACTCCTTTATCAATGGTCTGAATTTACATCTGCGTTGAAAAATAAAATTTATCCATTGGGTTATGTTCAGAAATCCATCATGGAATGGAAAAATATAATAGAAGGTAAAGGTCAGAGTGTTCATAATTTCACAGAGGAATTTAGGAAACAAGCACTTGCATTAAATATTCCTTTAGATTCTCATGAAACTTTGATGAAGGATATTGGTGCACTTCACAGTTACATTTGACATACATTATTATTGTTTAATATCACAAACTTAGATGAGGTGTGTCTGCAATCTACTCATATTGAAAGAAGGGGAAAGAATGTACAGGAAGATCACAAGCATTCAGAAGACCATTTCAAAAGGAAAGGAAAAGTAAATGATAAGAGGACAACTACAAAAAAGAAAGAGGGAGAAAAATCATCTTGCACTCATTGCCAGAAACATGGGAACGATGATGAGAATTGTTGGAAGATGCATCTGGATTAAATACCAAAGTGATTTGGTGTCCAAAGGAAGAAAAAAATTGTTTCTACCATGCAACAAGACCTAGGTTTTGACTCAAGTTATGAGGAAAAGATCACATTCATTGGATTACAAGGTAAAGTTTCCTTGCATGCTAGTTCAAGTTCTGAAATTCCATCTCTTGAAAATGATAAAAGAAGAAGTGAATTATTCCACATAACAGTAGTGACCAAAAACACAAAATTGGAAACTATGTTTGATCTGGGTTCACAGTTTAACTTGATAACTAAAGATATTGTAAATAAATTGGGATTAGCCACAAGACCTCAATAGAAAGCTTACCCTCTTGGTTGGGTGCATGACAATGCAAAACTTCAGGTTACCAGTCAGTGTAGATTGAAGTTTTCTATTTCTTCTAAGTTGATAGATGAGGTTTATTTGGATGTGTTTCATTTGGATATATGTGGTATTGTATTAGGGAGTCCATATCTTTACGACATAAAATCTATCTTCTTCTGAAAAGAGAATAAATATTGTCTCATAAAAGATGGAGTGGAATATATTGTTAGGGATCCTAGCATGGAATCCAACCCATCACTTATTAGTGCAGGTCAAATAAAGAGAGCCATAAATACTTGTAATAACCTTGTGCTTACAATTGAAAAAACCAAAGATCTTGATAAATATAATGCTCTCGATGCTCTTAATCCTTTACATAAAAATAAAATGCTTGAGATGAGACATGTCTTTCAATGGGGAGGAGGAAAAAAAGGGGCCTTCTACACTTTAGAAGAAAATTTCAACCCCGCACCAATACTAGCTCTACCGGACCTTCAACAACCATTCAAGGTTACAACCAATATCATTGCATATTCCATGAAAGTAGATATACTTTTTAGACCTCCTAGTTTTTCATATATTGTTTTGAAGAATGCTCATGTTATCTATGTTTAAAACCATGCTATTGACAAATTCTTAAAAGATGTATTTGAGAGGCTAATCCATGGATTGTAGGTGAAAATATTTTGGTTGCAGGACAAACTATTATACCATTTGGGTAGACTTTGTATTCCTACCATTAAGAAAGTGCATGTAATTGGAGAAGCTTACACTTCTCTTTTATTTGGAAATTTTGTGGTAGAGAGTATTTTAGTACATTTGTTGAGGTTATGTTTTCCTCAAATGGAAGTAATTGTAAACATGATTCTAAAGGTGTGTGTGTTGTGTATTTTTAAGCCCACTAACATAAAATTAGGGCTATACACACCACTCCTTGTTCCTTCTCATCCTTGTAAGAGTATCTCCTTGGATTTTGTAGGGGGGTTGTATATGTCAAAAATGGGTCATGACTACTTGTATGTAGTAGTGGATAGGGTTAGAAATATGTGTGTCTTGATGCTATGTAAAAAGAAGATCATTGCTAAGTGAATTGCTCACCTTTTTTCTTATCATGTATGGGTCCACTTTGGACTTCCCACATCCATTATCTCGGATCGAGACACTCAATTCCTTGGAAATGTTTTGTGGATAATGATGGACACCGAGCTGAATAGGAGTACTTATTTACATCCACCGATCGACATCCAGACAAAGGTAGTTAACAGAGAAGTGGTTCACTTGGCCCGAGGTTTCTACAAAAAATATTCCAAGTGGTGGTATTACTAGATACAGTATGTGCAACACGCATACAATCAAGCCTTCAAATATGGAATCTTCACCATCTTGGAGAAAATTGGCACAAACGCCTTTCACCTTGATATACAACCATACATACATATATACTCAGTTGTAAATGTAGAGAACCTAAAAATTTATGAGCCTCCAATGATCATGGATTAGAGGGAGGGTGTTTCAATACCTTCAGTGGACGAGTTTGCTCCTGAGTACTTGGATGATTTAAAGGAAGATGTCATATTGGACAGAAGGATGAGGACTTCGCACAGAGGTGATGTTGAATATATTCAAGTGGGCCTTAAGGGCACCCATACAAGTAAATCACAGTGGATCGAGAAAGAAAAAGTGAAGGAGCAATTCCCTCACATGTCTGTTGACTCATTAGGATTTTGGAGGCCAAAAATCTTCTTAGTGGGGAGGAATGATATAGGAGGATCTAAAAGGGAAAACCTTCAAAGTTCTCAAATATCAGAAAAAAACAGTTTCAGTTTGAAGATCTTGTTGTAATCTTTCCAATGGTGCAAACGACACCTCAAACAGAGTCAGACCGAAGAAGATATGGCCAGTCAAAGTTGTAATCAACCTAGTCAAAAGTCAACTCTGATGTCATCATCCGTACAGTTGACATTATCATCATCCATATAGAGTGACTTCAGCATGACATCATGTTGACATTAGCATGACACATGAAAGCATGATAGGTTGCCATGAAACACACTGATTTGGCATTTTTGGTGGCCGCTTGGGCCAATTGGTGAGTGCCACATGGCTCCCCCGGGTGACGCCATGTGGAACCACCTAGAGGCTTCCACATGGAATCCTGATAGGGCGAAGAGTGGTACTGGTGACTGGGCATACTCAAAAAATAAGAAGTTTCCACGTGACCCAATTACTGGGCACCGTGTGGCACCCCAGAAATGCCTAATAAGGGTTGGGTAACGACTAAATAAAAAACATTAATATGGTCAGGCTGGCGGGCACTGAATCTGGTGGTCGGCCTATCTGATGGCCCATAAAATATGGCATGCATATCCAAAAAAAACGGTGACCATAGGATTTTCGGCGACAACATTTAATGTGGAACAACCATGCATAGGTCACGTTAACCAATTTGGCAGGAGTTGAAACCAATGGTCTGAATATTGCATTTGATTAGGATATGATATGGTTTATAAACCATATATAATGCATTTTTATAATTAATGGCCAAAAGGGGAGGCTCGTGGGCATGACTCCAGGACATCCCCAACCACATACCTTGTCCATACAATCGCCAACCATTTGGGCCACCAAACCCTGTTGTTTAGTCCGCGCGAGTTTTTTATTTTAAACCCAACCTTTTTCCAGAGCTCGGGGGTCCACGCCAAGAATAGTACAAAGGAACTCTTTTCAATGCAAGTACAGGAGCATTAATGCAGTCTGGTGGCATGTTTTTCGAGGTAGAGAACTTAGCAGGGGCTTGGAGGTGAGAATGTCGGATTGAGACGATATGACAATCAATTTTTCACTACTCCTCACCACGAATTCGTTGGTGTAGTCATATTTTTCATCAGAGCAGCAAATATGAAGGCCATTTTTTAGACTTGAGGTATAGTTATGTATTTATGCCAATTTTTATTACTGAGATAATATAAACCCTCTCCACTTCGAAGCAGGCCTGGAGACGTAGTCCATTGTTGGGACGAAGTTTGTTATCATGTCTTGTGTTCTTTCTCTTCTTCTCATTTTTTCTCCATGGTTATGTCTCATTTAATCATGTTGCACATAATATTTCATTTACACTCTTTAATGTAATTATTTTAATAAGTCATCAATGAAAATATCTCACATCAACAAATAGGGAGTTCTTATATACCTTTCATTGGAGGTCAATATTCAATGGGAGGCCAACCTTTAGCTAGGGGGAAACCTTCAGTTGGAGGGAAACATTTTGTTGGGGGGAAACCCTAGGCCATGGGGTGAACTCCTATGTGGGGGAAACATCAAAAAACATGGGAGAAAGCTGCTCCTGTAAGTCCTTCCATCCCTACTACCACGGGCCTTTATCCTGGATAACCATATCCAAGAGTTGCAAGTCCTTTATGGGGTCAACCTAATCCAGCAAGCATTCCTCAACAAGGAACTCTACCCAATCAATACGTGAGCCCCATGATTTCAACACAACATCCCCCTTAAACACAGTATATGGGAGGCCCATTGATCTAAAAATAGAAGGCTGACTTGTTATTCTATGCAATCACCCTCTACTTCATTAAAAATAAACTTTACAAGACCTTGCTTCATGTGTTAAAATATGCAAGATAAAATTATGTGCCAAGTTTATGAATCTTCTTTTGAATGTTCATGTGTGAGGATATGTTCTTTTAAATGGTTAAAAATGTACTTTAAATAAATACACAGCAACATAACTTGCAGCAAATAAACCATCAAACTCACAACAAGAACAAGATGATAAAGGAGTTCACCCCCCTCAAGGCTACATCTCCTTGAGCCTCCATTAATGGACTTGGCTCTCTGGGATTAATTTGTTAAAAGTTATTTTACAAGTTGTTGCTCAACTCCAATGGAAAAACAAACTATGCCATTGGGATTAGAACACATAAAAACCCCAAAAATGATTAATAAAACTCTGAAAACGGATCATGGCTCATCCGGGCATGACCTCTTCTACATGTGGCCATAAGCTTCACTGAGCTTCTCTTTGGAAAAAACACCTGTAAAAGTCATCAAAAGCCTCTGAAACTTGTCCCAATGTGTTCAGAGCATAACAATTAGCCAAAAATGACTATTCAGTCATAGAAAACAAACTTGGACTCACCAAAACATGACCTCAAGCAATGAGGGCTTCAAGCTCCCTGGAGCTTGCTGAAACTTCCATGGCTAAAAACCTGCAAAAGAAGTCTTCAAATGGCTGTGAAAACAGTGCCAATGGATTCAGGACGTCCAAAAACCCCTAGTTGGGATTTTACGACACCTCATTCGGCCAAAAAATGAGAAAGATAGGCCTCCTGCCATTCTCTTCCTTCAATCTTGTTGGCTCTGGTTTGCCAAAATGCACCTCTGTGTGCTTGAACCAAGAACACGCTCCAAATTCATGTTTAAACCCAGCATCGGTGCACAACCGAAAAACGGTCCAAACTGTAGGACGGTTAGGGCGCCTCCAGCCCCTAACCGCCAAGGCCACGGTCACGAGGGTCACCATGTGACCACGCGCAAAATAGGAAAAAGGGTTGAGTTTACAAGCCAATGGACAAGCGCCAAGTGTTAGGCACATGGACCACTCATAGCAAACCGTGCTAACTGTTTGCATAAACTCCCCACACTCTCCATATGTGGTCACATGGCATACGTAATATAATTGTGGGCTTTGTAATTGTTTGAAACATGTAAACCCGTTCGCGCACCATGTAACATAACTGTGATCATATATGAAATAGCGCGCGACCAAGGGCTGGGGCTAAGCCCCGACCCGGTCGCGGCCCAAACCATATCTACATTCAAATTTAAATATAATTCGGACCACATATATAATAAGCAACAATCGGTGGTGTATTGGTCGGGCGGACTTTGTTAAAACTTACACCGGTGGGGAGGTCCGGGGGTCGAACCCCACGGACTCCAATAAAATTTTACATAACAAACCAAAAGCCAATAAAGGTGGCTACGTGGCGGCCCATGACTGGGCCACATGGCACCATACCATTCGCCAATTAAATGCCACGTGTCAACAAATGATTCACCCAAATCTACCAATCTGAAACTTCCACGTCAGCATGTACGGTCAAGCCATGTCACCTCTTCCACATCAGCGTACGATCATGCCATGTCATCATCCGTACGGACTGTACGGTCAACGTCCCTTTTTTTTTCCTGTTTGACGATTCAGACAGATCGCAACATCTCTCGCTCCCGACGTCCATTTGAGACGAAACGAGTTGCGTTGGGTTCGCAACGACGAGGGCTACACTCCTATTTGTTTTGAGGCAATTCCAAGAATGTTGATTTTTGATCTAAAATTTGACCCCTGGTCCAGATTTTGATCACACCTTCCCACTGAAATGATTTTGGACCCACAATAGCTTATGATTATCTGTCTGCTTTCAAGTTCTATCAATTGATTCTACTTGAAAAGTTTTTTCGACAATCACCTGGATACCTTGACATGCCTTGCACTGCAACTGGCTATGTCCCTCAACCACTGTTCTCTGGCTGCTGCTGATCCACTGTTCTCTTTGTGCTTGGAAGACTGCCAACCTTCCCACTGAGAATCAAGTCCCTCTTGCGAACTCTTTGGCGTCAAAACAATCAGCTCTCCAATGGTTGCAAAAACTTTCCTGCGACATCTTGTCACAAGCCAAGAAAACCATCAATCTTGAAAACAAATTTATACAAGACTGAAAATGATGCCAACAAAATATTTTGTTCTTTAAACAAATTGTCACATCCTGTACTTCATCAAAGCACATGGTGTTTTCTTGCTTCTTGGTGTACTCAAAATCAACTTACTAGTCAACAAACACCATCGACTAAACACAAGTCGAAAAACATGATCGACACACATAGTCGTCAAGACAACATCGACACCAGTCGAGACTCATTTGAAACATATCAACCTTTCCAAACTGACAAGTTGACATTCATGATACACAATCATGTTATAATCATGAGCCATTCATGATAAACTATCACCGGGTTCACTTCTTACACATACACAAAAACAAATGCATGTACATGACTCTTCAACTCTCCTTCCAGTACAAACAGAAGTACATAAACCCCGTAACATGTGAGTATATAAGAGCTGAATATGAAAAAGATATATGGCTGTAACAAGTGAACATCACATCCATCTTTTACATCCTCATGGCAAAGTTGTGCAACAACAAGAATGCCTTCACACAAATTGCATTCACATGCAAACTTGCATCATACAAGTTACGATAAACTGTTGCAACTTGTCATACTCTCAACATAAATGCACATATAACGCTGAAAAGTGCATTTACAACAGAAAATGCAAGCCTTACTTGCTCAAGAAATCCAACCATTTCTTACCAAGCCAACTCAATGGTGACTTTTTCTGCTGAACATCGTCCTCTTGTGAATCATCTTGACTCACATCGATGATGGAATCTCCTCTTTCATTCTTTCCAATATCTTTATCCAACTGCTTCTTGTGTTTTGGATGAGTGGTTGGATGCAATGTCCAACATTGGTCAATGAGATGACCCCTCTTCTGACAATGCGTGCAAATCTTTTGCATCCTCTTTTCACATTGTCTTTGCTTATAAAGTTTCCTGAAAATGGTCAATCTTTTCCAACATTTTGAAATATGATGGTTATATAAACCACAATATGTACATGGATTCTTTCTTTCATTTTTACATATAAATTTATCATGCTTAACATAATCAAAAGCAACTAAATGATAAGTAGAATTATACCTTGAACATTCACCTTTACCGCCTCTTTGAGGAGGTGAATCTGAAGAGTTACAAGCTCTCCTTTGAAGACCAACAACAGTGTTATTGTCCTCATCACTGTCATGACTCTTTCGTTTCACACATTCGCATTCATCTTGAACACAAGCCTTGCATGCTGGAGGAATTGAACTTTCAACAAAAGTTCTTGAACTTTCACCTTTATAGCCTTCTTGAGGAGGTGAACTTGAAACAAAATTTGTTCTTGGAACTTTTTCCC
>ML784197.1:27917-60843 GCA_009831015.1 Picea engelmannii | reverse complement strand
AAACAAACTAACAATGCAATGCAAATGATATAATACACGAATGCAAAATGCCTACTTACCTACACTTACCTTTGAAATCAGGTCCCCCCACCTTGGTGGGGTTTGAGGAGGTGCCCGTTGATAGGTAATGGGTGCCTTATTCCCTCCAAAGTGGACAAGTAATATGAGTCGTCAACTGATATCATTCCAACTTTGAAGGGTCCAAGCCATGACTGAGTGCTTCCTTTTACATTAGTTGACTCTCCTTTCTGGGTATCCCACATCCATACCATGTCTCCTTCCTTGTACTTTCGGACTTTGTATTTGGTTGACCCTTGGACAACCCTGGTGTATTGTGTTGAGTGAAGAGGGTGGGCTTTAGCTGTAAACACTTCCTATTGGGATGGGCGGATTTGTACATCATCTTCAGCTTTCTTTCATATCTTCATCGTCCCAATCTCTTTGTTCTTGAATTTATCTAGGAGTTGTTGGTATTCTTCTTTCTTGGGCCAATTGATCTGATCAAAGTCCTCTTCCATCACAAAGGGAATATCTTCTAGAGAATATTTTTGAAGGGTTTGTATCATCTCGTCTTGTGCTTTTTCATTAGTGATGGGGTGAGTAATATCTTGCACATGGTCTCTGGTTATTGGCACATTGAGGAGACGGCCTATCGTTCCATTTTTCAAAGGAAATTCCAAGAATGTGAGGTCCATCTCAAGGGTGCCACCCAACATTGCAGCAAATTTCCTAAATAACAACATTCCCCGCACATCTGGGACATCAACTACCACGATGTCAATGTGGACTATCTTCTTCGGGTACTCTTTTAGGAAAACTTCCACATTCTCAACCACCCCGTGTGTGGGTATGGCTTTAGATTCAAAGCCACATACATTTCTATAAGGCCATGTGACTTTCAAACCCACTTGCCGCATGACTTTAAGTGACATCATGTTGGCACCTGCACCTATATCTAACATGCAATTGTTGAGGCTCTTGTCATTCATTGTTAATTTTATGAAGAAAGGAGGGTTCTCACCATATTGGACCCTAAAGTGATCAGTGTGCAACATAATAGGGGGGTCCATGGGTTCATCTAATCCTAGAAAGAAAGTGTCAAAGCATTCCTTGATAGATGGGATATTAATTGCGTCTCTTAGGGGGATGTTTACATGCATATTTGATAAATCCCCTTCGAGGTCAAAGTTTAGGTCAACCTTCCCAGCCTTGGATGTCTTGGGAAGAGGTACCTCTGTCGAAGAGAGATTTTCCTGGTCAGCAGTGGGTTGGTTCAACTTCTTTCTTCAGTACACCTGAAATTATTGTTTCTTTAGCTTCTCTCATGATTCCTGGTCCAGGTTGTTTATTACCGCCATACTTGTTGATCTGGTTGCTTCTTTCACGGCTTCCTGATGTTCTGCATCGGTGATATTTATTTGAGGAAACTCCATGAAATGGTCCATGTTGTTGACTTGTTGATGGCCATTAATATAAGGACACTCATGCTCCCAATGTGCTTCACTGCATTCTAGGCACCAAGGATTTTCATCAACAACTTTTGCAGGGGCCAAGGTATTTGGAACCTCTTGCTCATTCTTTGGTTTATAAAATTGACCCCCTTTCAGGAATTTCCCTCTGTACGGGACCCTGGGTGCCTGGGTCTAAGATCTTTCCAAGTTGACAATCCTACTCATCATTTGCTCTTGATTTTTTATGATACCATCCATAGAGGCTTGCAGCTTGGTGATACTGGCACATAGGTCTGAAGTAGGCTCAGCGTTGTGAACTATTTTTGGTTTGGTGTCCATTCTCCTCCTTACATTACCAAAAGGATCAATCTTGGATGAAAGGAGGTTTCCTTCTATTTTAGTAGCGAGCTCTTGGTATTCATGAATGGGTTGGGGGTTTTTATCTCTGAGAAGATACCCTAGTTGGCCATTGAAAGATATGGTGTAAACGTGGATGAGGTAATCATCTTTCGAATGATGGCTTGCGGGGATCCTTTACAGCAAAGTCTCAAATCTAGTATGGAACTCCATAATGGACTCATTTTCATATTTTTCAAGGTTATTCAGTCGGGTGAGGAGCATGTTAGGGTCTTCTTTGACAATCCATCTTTTGAGAAATGCCTCTTCAAGTATGTCCATGGTTTTGATGCTTCCATCGGGAAGGCTCAGGTACCAACACCTTGAGGCATCATAAAGAGTAGAAGAGAACAACTTCATGACTAGATCTTCAGCATCATCACTAATGGGATGAAGCTGAAAAATGCCCAAAAGTTGCTCATGTGCTCTTCGACACTAATTGCATCAGTATCGGTGAATTTAGGCAACCACTTCTCATACTTGGGTGACATTTTCCTAGGGTAGTCTGGTATGGCTGACATGTCTAACGGTTTGAAAAGAGTATATGACCATTTTCTCTGACTGTTGGTTGGGTTCATTGTAGCGGTCTGAGAGCTAGACATGATTATTAAAGGAAGGCTTTTCCCGAAGAGTGATCTGACAACAGGAGAGTTCTTGGGAGGCTTCCTTCTGAAAGACAAGGGAGGATTATTGAACCTCTTTTTGGTTTGTGGATTCACCAGATAGTTTACTTGAAACTACCAAAGAGAAAGGGAAAACACGCTACTGGATTTGCCAAGTAAGCTTGTAAGATAAGACTTCTGAGGCAAGGCTTACCAAAAAGTGTCATCTTGAGGAGAATTGACTCAATGTTCCCCGACAACGGCGCCAAAATGTTATCGCACAGTTTGTAGCTAGGAAGAAAGGCTATAAAGTAGAAGGCCAAACTGGTGTAACAGGAACCTATCCCACCCAATGTCACCAGGATGGGGAGGTTCTTTCTCTTTAGGGAGGTGAGGCCCAGGGGAGACATCCCTGGTGACCTAGGTTTTTGAAGAGGCTAAAGGATAATCAGATAATGACAAGTTTCCCCCTTCACAGATCACCACCACAACAAATAGTCTGGATTATAGCCAACAAAGATAACCAAGTAGCATTCCTACTTGAGAACAAAGAAACAATAAACTGATATATGCAGGCTTTGGTTAGTACTTAATATATATCAAAGACTATCTGATATTCAATATAAGCAATTTGAAAGTAAATGTTGATGAAGTCAATGTTTACAAAATAGCAATAAAAGTAATGTCACTTCACCAATAAATACTAGAACGATATGGCATTCAATGCAACAAATCAATACTTAACTCAATTAATGCCTTTAACTACCATTCAATTGCTGATAAAATGAAATATTGTTGCATTAAAGATGTAATAACCAAGGATGACATCAGCAACTAGGGTTAGTAAGTTAGTTGAGCTTAGGGTTAGTGTAGTTAGGGTTTGAAATTCAAGTTTTGAGAGAGTTTGTGATCAAGTTCCACTTCAACGTTGTAGGTCTTGGGATCAGTGCCTTCTAGGGTAAAATGGAGTCAATTTAAAGGAGGAGGCAAAGGTTGAAGGAGGACGGCTAAGGATTGGAGGGAATATCTCTAAAGTGTTGCTATGGCAGTGCCTCATAGACAAAACCCCAAGGGAGAGAGGCTCACTCTGGTGTTGTTATGGCAAGGCCTTGTGCTCTCTCCTCCTTCCTTAGATGGAAAAAAACAGCTAGCATGAAAGATAAAGTCAAGACAAGAGAGTCAAATGAGGGAGAGTGTAGCAACAACAAGGCTCTATCATCAAACCCTAGAAGAAAAATGTCCCTAAGTGTAGATAACCTAGGCATGGGATGTCTTCTCCTTCTTGAGCTCAAACAGGTACAGCTAGCAAAGGGGAAGAGGAGAAAGGAGTGTAGCTATGGCTAGGCTCTCTTTTCCTCTTCAATGGATGAAAAATTCTCTATTAGGGGACATGAGACAAGAACCTACTTGTGTGCTTGTCACCTAGGGTTTTAATCAGCAAATTATAAACATATGAAAGAATATAAGACTACAACCATTCATTCAAGAAGTTTTGCAGAAAAAACACTTACATATCACCATGAAATAGAATGCAAACCCTAGTTGTAACACCTTCCTTCAAGAGAAATGCCAAAATATGCCAAAAATATCTTCCTTCAACAAGTGCACCTTCCTTAAATCAGCCAAATACCCAAGATAGGGCACAAATTTCAGACCTCACAAATGAGTGAGTAATTTGTGTTGAAAAATGAGAGTGAAAATCTCTCATTTATACAAAACCTTGACCTAATTTTACATTTTAGGTCAGGTAAAAGGATGACAAGGCCAAATTATCAAAATCATATTGTTTTACATTAAATTGTCAAGTAAAAACCCTAATTAAGAAGAAAACAGAGTAAAATCCCCTCTAAGAGAGGTGCTAGCCCTTTCTAGGGCAAATGAAACATCCTGGAGCAAAACGTTAGCCCTCCAGGGGCTTCTCCAACATGCCACATGTTCCACTGCTACCCAGTCTGCCTCCAAAAATGTCCAATAGGCTGGATGACATCATGGTCATCAAAGGTGACGTCCCAGGCCTTCCAAGGCCAATGTCTTAGTAAAAAGGGCTCAACCCCCTAGGCTAAGCTATGTCGGGGTGCCTCTGTTAGAACGTCCTCTTCTTCTCTAGTGCAAAGACTCTGATCAACCTCTACCTTGTCTTCACCCCCTGATGGGGTCTTAGCATCCATATGGTGGGCTCTTCAGCCCCATGGACGTCCAAACTGATCATCTCCCCATGTGTACCAGTCCAAATGGTACCTGTCCATTGGGTATGGTCCTGCACATCAAAGGCTACGCCCTCCATGGGCTCATCAGTCATAGGGATCATGGAAATGTCAATCACATTTCATCATTAATATCATTAAACACATGCATAAAATCCCTAATACATCAATCAATAGCTCAAAGATGTTACACAAGCCTACAATACAAGTCTAGGGAAAAGGACAAGGCTTCCTATTGGGCTAGTGTCCACAGAAAAGGGTAAGTTCCCAGAAAGGCCTCTTCCAAGACATGTAAGTGGGTGGTGTGGTCAAGGGATGTCCAAACATGTGGGTGCAATGATGGCCAAGGGTGCAAAGATGTTACCTGTGGGTTCCTTTGTAGAAGGCGAGTTGTCCCTATCATGGATGCATTTTTTCCAAGCCCATTCTTGCCTTTATTCTTTTTATTCTTCTTATTATTTTATTTTCCTTTTTGTTCAAAAGATAATCAGGGGACACTGCCTTGGCATGGTGACCAGAGCTAACAGTGTTACCCATAAGTATTTTCGCAAAGATGAGAAGGTTGGCTCATGATGAGACCCCCTTTCCCTTGGCCATGCAACCAAGATTCATT
This sequence comes from Picea engelmannii, assembly GCA_009831015.1. NCBI lineage: Eukaryota > Viridiplantae > Streptophyta > Pinopsida > Pinales > Pinaceae > Picea > Picea engelmannii. The sequence goes on along the minus strand of ML784197.1, from coordinate 55,577 downwards.
GCCCTGGCATGGTAACCAGCTAGTGGCAATGTCATACTACTAGGTACCCATGGACCTAATAGGCTAGCTTGTGATGAGACCCCCTATCCTCTGATTAGGTCTTGTTTTATTATTATTTTGGTTCCCTCTTGTTTCTTGTTGAGAATGGTTTTATTAATTCTCGAGGATCCCTGGGTGAAGCATCTCGAGGTTCATTTTTTAGGCTTTTATCTTTTACCATATTGCTTTTACCTTCTGGGCCTTTAGCCCCTTCTTCCCACGAGGTAAGGTGCAATCCTAAAATAGGTCAACCCAATGCCTGGACAAGAGGAATGGGATAGGTGAGTGGGAAACAAGATGTAAGAGTGGTGCTATGATGGGAGCGGATGATGGATTTTTAGAATTCCCCCACTGGAAAACCAAAAACTACAGACACAGGCTTGCTAGGGCACCCTATCAATCCCCCCAAATGGTCAAGTGAGAAAATGTAAGATCCAAGCAGTTGTTAGAGATAAGAGGAATCAAATTCATATATTTAAAGGTTTCAATGATCAAAAGTGACACATACCATGATACCTGGACCAATTACCTCATGGAGCAAGAACCTCTTCTGATACAGGACCAATCTGATGGTGATGGATTTTGTTGCTGCTATCAAGACAAAAATGATGGGAGAAAAAAAACATGGGCCCTCCAGGGCCATGCTCAGGTCAATCCTGCTCTTGGTACTCCATGTCTAGGACATGTTGGCCTCGAGACATGATCTCCTAGTTATCCCTAAAAATTTGGGATAACATCTAGCTCCAACTCGGGGACATGTGCCCATTGTGGAGCGCATGAGAACCTCAGCATCTCTGTCATAACATGCAGACCTGCTCAATCTCGATAGGAGTATTAGTAACAAAATTGGGGTAGTAATGGCACCCCAACATACATACATACATATATATATATATATATATACACTCAAAGAAAACAATCAATAAGTGTGAATATACAAACTAACTAGCATGCAATGCAAATGATATAATACACGAATGCAAAATGCCTACTTACCTACACTTACCTGTGAAATCAAGTCCCCCCACCTTGGTGGGGTTTGAGGAGGTGCCCGTTGATAGGTAATGGGCGCCTTCTTCCCTCCAAAGTGGACAAGTAATATGAGTCGTCAACTGATTCCATTCCAACTTTGAAGGGTCTGAGCCATGATCTCCTAATTATCCCTAAAAAGTGGGGATAACACTTCCTAGAAGCGATCATTTTTCACATTGATTTTCATAAGTTTCGATTAAAACTTGCAATTGTATTTAATGTACATAAACAAGATTTGTATATCATCTGCCTAAATACACCTATTACAGTTATATTAGAGCGTATGTACATATAGATATATAGTATTTGGTAATTAGATAGTTATTTATTTCTTTTGTTTGTTTCTTTTAGGACTTTTAGATTGGATAACAGAGCCATTAAACCCGTCAGAACGAGTTACACCAAATGGCTTGGGTTATTTAGACAACCCCGGACCGGACTCGTTCTTCCAGCTGACGGACGGTCATATTTTCCCATCAACAAATCGCACTAGAAGGAGGTATATACTGAAAAGATGGCCTTGTAAGAGCCTTTATTTCAAATGTATTCAATTTCCCCATTGATGCAGAAGCATCGCTCCAGCCATCCATGAGCCAGCTAGCACAGCGTGCATTCAATGAAGAAGGAGAGGCGCATCCCTCTCGTTTCAAATTTTGAATTTGAAATTTGTATTAAATGTTTGTAAGGATAGTAGAGCCAAAGCCATGCCTTTGAGCAGGCTATAGTTAAATAAGGCCTTTAATGGTTGTAAGGCTAGGATCTAGATCCGATTCGGACTAGACAGCCCATTCAATGTAATTCAATGTAATTGAATAAAGTAGGTGAGATGGAGGGAAGAGCTCGAATAGCCCCCTCATGTAAAAGATCTTTTGATCTTGTTTATTGAAAAGCAGAGTAGAGATATAGGAGAGCTCTATGAAAGTTAGAGAAGAGGAGAGAAGGAGCTGAGACTCTGTCAAATTCTGAGCTCAAGAACACCTTGTAAAGGAGGCACTTCATATTAATATAAAGAGCAGATTTCCTGCATGAGTTCCTGTGTGTCTTTATGTGTTTATGAATGTCTTTGTGTGTTTTTTATATGTTATAGATGTGTATTTGTAGGGACAGATAGGTTCTGCTATGTGGGTTCTTTGATTTCAGGTTTGGGTTTCTTTGAGGCTTCATTCCAAGAGGGTGTGACAGAACGCTGCAGGTTCTGAAAGCCAGTGCATAGATGCACTCCTAAATTCTGTAGAATTTGGGCAAGGATGTGCCAGGAGGGCGCACCAGCTGAAGTCATTGACTCAAGGAGAATCCTCAAGGTTGTTGAATACCTTGGAGGTAATACTGTTCAGAAGAGAGCACAGTACAGACTATAATCATTGAGGGATTTTGTAGAAGCTCTGCCAGGAGGGCATTGAGCAGGTGCATAGAAGGTACAGAGAAGACAGAATTTCTAAGAATTCTATAAGACTTTTCCAAGAGGGCATCGACTGAATGCACAGGATGCATTAAGAGAAGAACTTTATTTCGAGTTCGTTGAGAAGACATAATCACTAAGGATTCTGGAAACTCTAGCAGGTGGGCATTGAGTTGGTGCAGGAGGGCACAGGACTGACACAATTACTGAGAGATTCTGAAGAAGCTCTGCCAGAGGGGCATTGAGTAGGTGCTAGAGTGCACAGGGAGAACTTCTTTGAGTTCTAGAACAGAGAAACATCCAAAGAGGACTAAGATCAGGAGGGAAAGTGCCTTTGCGCACATAGCCATAGCTGCAAGGAGTGCAGAGGTCGAGAAACCTTTGAGGTTTCAGAATTGACAAAGCTCATGTGGGACAATGTATTTAGAACACAGGCGTGAGCCAAGGATACAAGCTTCATAGCAGGAACAAAGGCTAAGACCTTTGAAGCATTTGAAGTCTTCCAAGTTCAGGAAGAAATGCAAGCTCAGGAAGGAGCACAGCTATCGTTTAATCAGCTGGAGAGGACGAGAATCTGGTCCATTGAATCTACGTCCAGGCAAGGGGGAGGAGAGTGCACGGGAGAAAGAGATCTGAGCCGTCAGATATGGGTGCATGGACCGATACCCATCAGATACAGGAGAAGGTGCACGAGGTTTAACCCTCATATATGCAAGGGTGAGGACTTGTCAAAGTCCCAAAAAGATCAGGACCGTCCATCATTGGGAGAACACGTGGCAAGCGGTCAAGGTTTCAGGAAAATTCCCGAAAGGATGTGGGTCGTTGATCCAGTTGGATCGTAGCCATTAGTTCAAGAGGGATATAGACCGAAAATTTGGTATTTCAGAATTTTGGTTACCGGGAGATACAAAGGGCAAGAGTCAGGACTCTTGACCCACAAAATCCCGAAAGGATCGTGACCGTCCAACAGGAGGACACATCGCGAGCGGTCAATGTTTCAGGGAAATTCTTGAAGGGAGAATTTCGGCATTTCAGCTACCGAGAATGCAAAGGGTAAGAGTTCGAAACTCTTGACCCTTGAAATCCCAAAAATACACAAGCCGTCAGATCAGGAGAGGCTATGAGCCGTTGATCCCAGCTTTGGAGAGGAAGACTGGCATTTCGGGGTTCATAAATTCAGTATTTTGGATACCGGAAGCTCAAAGGGGCGAGTTGTTGCAGCCGGGATCGCAAAGTCCCGAAACATGAAAACCCAAAAGTGTTCTTAGGAATAGCATCAGCCACGGTACAGGGACACATTTCGGCATTTCGGTATTTGGTTTTTCGGTGATCCCATAGACAAGGAGCGGGGCATAGAGCATTGGAAACCCTGAAGTCACAAAAAGTGACGTGCATTTGTAGTGGGGTTGCGGTCACACATTTTGTAGTTTCGAGATTCGGCTTTTAGGCCATCTCGAGGACAAGAAACCGGGCACTTCAGCGTTGGAAACCCCAAAGTCTCGAAAGCGATGTATTGTTAGAGTGAGGCTGCGGTCACACATTTTGGTAATTCAGGATTTGGCATTTCGGCAATCCCGAGGACAAGAAGTTAGGTTGTGATCATGGTGGAAATGGTCACATGGATCGAGATGTGGGCCAAGGGATAATTGTTGATTGATTCCATTTCGGCATTTTGGCATTTCAAATTTCGGGGAATCGAAGGGTCAAGAAACTCGACATCATAACTCCTGAAATCCCTTTTCGGAAAGGATCGCGGTCATGTCAGGTGGCCATATGGAGGTGAAGACTCGCGCTTGGTGCATGTTCATGCAGGTGGGGTTTTCGGGAAAGGACCTGTGGATTGGATTCGTGGGGTTCCAGTGAGGGCCGAAAGAACCATTTTGGTTCTGTGGATCCGAAGGGAGAACGATCCTGTGCAAAACTCAGCCCGAGGGCTGCAAGTCTACGTCACCAAGTGGTATCAGAGCTACTTTATGTCTTTATACTACGGGCAGAAGGAGGAAAAGAAGGATAAGAAAAACACTCTGATACACGTCAAAGTGGTATCAGATCTTGACTTTGTTTGTATATTACAGGCAGAGGAAGCGAGAGGAGAAATATTACTCTGATACACATCAGTTTGGTATCAGAGGAAGGCAGAGTATTGAGACTCTGTGGTGATTACTAGCAGTTACGCAGTAGTGAAGAAGATAATCAGGAGGACTATAGGGGACGCTGGAAGCACTCAGGGTTGTAGAGTGACAGCAGCAGACTTGCCAGGAGGGCAGGTAGAAGGCAGAAAATGGCTATTGAAGGCCATAGACGTGATGGAAAGAAGATCCATCAGTAGCCAAGAAAAGCTAAGATGGATAAAGAGCTCACCGAGATCAGAGTGAGAATGGAAATTCTGGCATTACAGATGTAGCGGGATGCAAGATCACATTGGGTGTATGAATGGCCCATGAGGATGAAGGTAAAATGGCCAGTCAGGGAATTGGTGGCCAAAAGACAACAGAGGCTGATAAGAGGATGGTTGAGGCATGCTGAAAGCCTCAAGAATGATGAGGAGGATATGGTTCAGGTATGTGAACCAGAGACTGGGAGGAATCTCAGTGATGTTGAGGATGAACTAAGATCAATGGAAGATCTTAAAGACTACCAAGATGGCAGAACAGAAATTTCCAATTGCCAGGTGGGCAATGAGATGAGATCATTGCAGGATCTCATAGACTGTTAGGAGGACAACAGGGAAATTTCATGTTTCCAGGAGGGCAATGAGATGGGATCTGAGGATCTCATAGACTGCCAAGAGGGCAGCAGAAAGTTTCCAGATTGTCAGGTGGGTAGGGGAATAGAGGTGAGGCTATGTAAAAGTCTCATGAACTCGGAGTTGAGTTCGGATCAGCCAGAGGAGCTGACAGAGGAAAAATATCAGAAGGACAATTTGATCATTGGGGGAATTCATATATTCCTGCCATTGAGCCCAGTTGAGGCAAGATTTTGTATTGCAGATGCAGCAATAGGAAAAAGACAGCCAGTTGTGACTATCGGAGAAATGGAGCAGACATCAGAGGATGCCCAAGTAGAGGAAGATGAGCATTCCAAGGAATAGCTCAACATTTTCAACCAGGAAGATGAGAAGACAGCAGCACTGGAGCTTGCAGTAGAAAAAGAAGAAGAGGCAGACAACATGATCTTTGTTGATATGTGCAAGCAGATCAAAACCCTGGAGAGAAGGGTGATAGTGTAGAGAATGAACATCCAACAAGTCAAGTTGGAAGCAAATACAGGAGGAGCATACCATCCCAAGGAGAAGCTGGGAGAGGTTGAACTTGAGCCAACACAAAGAGAGATGGCAACAACAGCACTGTCACAGGGATAAGCTAGGAAGAAACTCAGTAATGAGATTGTAGAATTGGAATCTACCATAGAGTGGCAAGTTAAGGCCAGGAGGGATGGAGAATAAGGCATGGGAGATCGTGATTATCTACCCATTTGCAAAGAAGAAATGCAGCCAAGAAGACTTCAAAGATAGATCCAGCCAGGACAACAGCTGGACGAGGTGATTGAGCAGGTCAGGAGGATGATGTTGAAGTCAGCACAAGAGACTTCTAGTAGAGAAAGGCTGAGTACAAGAGGGTCTGCCATAGCAGTAGAGTAGCAGCAGCAACAGTAGCAGCAGCAGAGAAGTGGAGCAAATGAAAAGCTCCAAAGAGTTGTTTGGGATCCAGGTGGATTTCAACAATGATGTTGGGAAGATCATGAGCAGGAGTGCATGAATTTTTCACAGCAAAGGAGTATGATGCAGGAGCATCGCTCCAACCATCCATAAGCCATCCAGCACAACGCACATTCAATGAAGAAGGAGAGGTGTATCCCTCTCGTTTCAAATTTTGAATTTGAAATTTGTATTAAATGTTTGTAAGGCTAGTAGAGCCAAAGTCGTGCCTTTGAGCAGGCTATAGTTAAAGAAGGCCTTTAATGGTTGTAATACTAATATCTAGATCTGATTCGGACTAGATAGCCCATTCAATGTAATTCAATGTAATTGAATAGAGTAGGTGAGATGGAGGGAAGAGCTCGAAGAGCCCCCTCATGTAAAAGATCTTTTGATCTTGTTTTTGGAAAAGTAGAGTAGAGATATAGGAGAGCTCTGCGAGAGTTAGAGAAGAGAAGAGAAGGAGATGAGACTATGTCAAAGTCTGAGCTCAAGAACACCTTGTAAAGGAGGCACTTCATATTAATATAAAGAGCATATTTCCTACATGAGTTCTTGTGTGTCTTTATGTGTTTATGAATTTCTTTGTGTGTTCTTTATATGTTGTAGATGTGCATTTGCAAGGATAGATAGGTTCTGCTATATGTGGGTTCTTTGATTTCAGGTTTGGGGTTCTTTGAGGCTTCATGCCAAGAGGGTGTGATAGAACGTTGCAGGTTCTGAAATCCAGTGCATAAATGCACTCCTGAATTCTGCGGAATTTGGGCAAGGACGTGCCAAGAGGGCACACCAGCTAAAGTCATTGACTCAAGGAGAATCCTCAAGGTTGTTGAATACCGTAGAGGTAAGACTGTGCAGAAGAGAGCACAAGACAGACCAGAATCATTGAGGGATTTTGTAGAAGCTCTGCCAAGAGGGCATTGAGCAGGTGCATAGAAGGCATAGAGAAAATAGAATTTCTAAGAATTCTATTAGACTTTGCCAAGAGGGCATCGAGTGAATGCATAGGATGCATTAGGAGAAGAAATCTATTTCGAGTTCGTTGAGAAGACATAATCACTGAGGATTCTGGAAACTCTGCCAGGTGGGCATTTAGTTGGTGCAGGAGGGCACAAGACTGACACAATTATCGAGGGATTCTGAAGAATCTCTGTCAGGGGGGCATTGAGTAGGTGCTAGAGTGCACAGGGAGAACTCCTTTGAGTTCTAGAATAGAGAAATTTCCAAAGAGGACTAAGCTCAGGAGGAAAATTGCCTTTGCACATAGATCCATAGCTGCAAGGAGTCCAGAGGTTGAGAAACCTTTGAGGTTCTAGAATCGACAAAGCTCAGGTGGGACAGCGTATTTAGAATGCAGGCGGGAGCCAAGGATACAGGCTTCACAGCAGGAACAAAGGATGAGACCTTTGAATCATTTGAAGTCTTCCAAGTTTAGGAAGAAACGCAAGATCAGGAAGGAGCACAGTTGTTGTTAAATCAGTTGGAGAGGACAAGAATCTGGTCCGTTGAATCTACGTCCAGGCAAGCAGGAGGAGAGTGCGTAGGAGAAAGAGATATGATCTGTCAGATCTGGGTGCATGGACCAATAGCCATCGGATCCAGAAGAAGGTGCATGAGGTTTAACCCTCATATATGCAAGGGTGAGGACTCGTCAAAGTCCCGAAAAGATCAGGACCATCCATCATTGGGAGAACACATGGCAAGCAGTCAAGGTTTCGAAAAAATTCCCGAATGGATGTGGGTCATTGATCCAGTTGGATCATAGCCATTAGTTCAAGAGGGACATAGACCGAAAATTTGGTATTTCGGCATTTCGGTTACTGGGAGATATAAAGGGCAAGAGTCGAGACTCTTGACCCACAAAATCCCAAAAGGATCGTGACCATCCAATAGGAGGACATGTGGCGAGCGATCGATCTTTCGGAGAAATTCCCAAAGGGAGAATTTCGGCATTTCGACTACCGGGAATGCAAAGGGTAAGAGTTCGGAACTCTTGACTCGTGAAATCCTGAAAAGACACAAGTCGTCGGATCAAGAGAGGCTATGAGCCGTTGATCCCATCTTTGGAGTGGAAGACTGGCATTTCGAGATTCAGAACTTCGGTATTTCAGATACCGGAAGCTCGAAGGGGCAAGGAGTTGTTGCAGCCAGGATCACGAAGTCCCAAAACATGAAAACCTGAAAGTGTTCTGAGAAATAGCATCGGCTAGGGACAGGGACACATTTCGGCATTTCGAGATTCAGCTTTTCGGCGATCCCATAGACAAGGAGCGGGGCATAGAGTGTTGGAAACCCTGAAGTCATGAAACGTGACATGCATTTGTAGTGGGGTTGCGGTCACACATTTCAGAGTTTCAGGATTCAGCTTTTCGGCCATCTCGAGGACAAGCAATCAGGCACTTCGGCATTGGAAACCCTGAAGTCCCGAAAGCGACGTATTGTTGGAGTGAGGCTATGGTCACACGTTTCGACAGTTCAGGATTCAGGATTTCGGCAATCCCAGGGATAAGAAGTTAGGCTGTGGTCATGTAGGAAACGGTCACATGGACCGAGATGTGGGCCAGTGGATGATTGTCGATTGAGTCCATTTCATCATTTCAGAGTTTGGGGAATCGAAGGGTCAAGAAACCCGACATCAGAACTCCCAAAATCGTGAAACCCGAAATCCCTTTTCGGAAAGGATCGCGGTCATGTCAAGTGGTCATATGGAGGTGAAGACTCACGCTTGGTGCATGTTCGTGTAGGTGGGGTTTTTAGGAAAGGACCTGTGGATTGGATTTGTGGGGTTCCAGTGAGGGCCGAAAGAACCATTTCGGTTCTGCGGATCCGAAGGGAGAACGATCCTATGCAGATCTCGGCCCGAGGGCTGCAGGTCTACGTCACCACCCATGGCTCCCCAAATCACTGTTTTGGAACATGCTTTCCACTTCTCACTACCATTTATTCCCAACAAGATAGCTAATCTCTTTTCAGAACTCACCTTTGATGGTGAAGGGAACACATCTGCAGTAGACCATATTTCTAAAAAAAATTATAAATGTTTAAGACATAAGATCATTGATCCTAATGTTACATGCAGATTGTTTTATCTCACTTTCCGAGATTGGGTTAAATGTTGGTTTGAATCTTTTCCAGCTAATTCGATTCATTCTTTGTCTGAGTTTGTAATTGAATTTTTATCATACTTTAACAATTATGATTATGATGAATTAAGTTACTTAAGGAAAGAAAACGGTGAATCATTCAATGATTTTGCAATTAGGTTCATTCATGTTTGAACTAGGTTCCCTTTGAAATAAATGTCGCTCATTAATGAGTGGTTTAAATATCTCATTTCTCTCTCAGACAGGCAAGATCAATTAATTGTTAACCAATCTGAATTGAACACTAACACTCAATGTCAAGATGGTTCAAATTTTGATGTTGATCTTGAAGATTTTGAAGCACCACAATTTTTGTCAACTTCTTTCATTTTGGCAAGTCATGAGTAACATCATCCTTTACAAAATGCAATTGTCACATCAAATCATTCTTTGCAAACAATGTCTCCTCCCATCGAAGAAGGAACCTTGACTTTAAAAGATGACAGTTGTCACACTCTCATAGATTTTATAATTGTTTCTAAAGTAAAAGAGGTCGAATGTGAAGTTGATAATCACGTGGATGATAAATCTACCCCTAATTTAGTTGAACAGATCCATGATCAATCAATAGGAGACAAAATCGTTAGTCATACTATTAATCAACCTTCTATCTCTAGTGATTTGCCCTCAATTTTTCCCCTAAATAATGAACCAAATTGTCTCTTAGAAACTGTCTCGTATTCTTTGAAAGAGAATACAACAGAGGTTGATCAGTTTATACAAGGAGAGGGGACAAAACCAGATTTCAAAACGCATATACCTATCATTTCAAGAGATGCATTCCATCTCCTTAATTGTTCTACATATTATTCCTTGTACCTTGATATTTTGTATCCTAATGTTGCGCGTTTGCATGTTCCATATTACATTGGAGAGAATTCAACATTATATAATCAGGTACAAAGAGATTACCGAATAGAAGATAAAGAGGGAAATAATTATTCCCATGAACATATTAATTTTTATTATCATCAATTATCTATGGGTAAATCAAGAAATGATTTGAAAGAGTCCCAAATTGCATCTTCCATTGATTCATCTCAATTGGTGTTTCGAGAAGGATCTAAATTTTTCCATGATCAATTTGAGGTTGAAAAGTATAATCGGCCAAATATTATTATCAGTGATGATTATTCAAAAATATTGGTCGTTCCATCTAGTTCACCTCAAATAGTTAACCATGAAATATCTAATCTCAATGGAAAGTTTCAAGAGATTGAAACACTTATTTTCCAATCGAGAATCATGATAAGTTCTCGCCATCTTGGTCCGACCTTTTTAAAAGATTATTTCCTTGATAATCTAATACTTTATTCTCATCGGGAATATTTGTCGCATGTGAATTCTTTCAAACAATCCCATGTCAGTAATTGCATGCATCATGATAGTATTGCAGATTGGTTGGAGTATTCATATCTCGAAAAGTTTACAGGGAATGGTAAGATTATCTTCACTTTATTTAGAGATCAAGGAGGTAACTTTAACACACTCATTTTATATCCTTCAGATGGAGAAAATATGGAATGAAAGGAAAATTGTCGGGAGGATGGGGCACTTCGGTTTAGGTCGATGGTTATGTTAGGCCCCCATAACTCTCACAAGTTTCATAATCTCATTTTTTCATATTTTTGTAACCCATATAATGACAAAATTGTCGAATGGCTAGAGGATTCATACAACAAGAATGTTCAAGGGAATGGTAAGATCATGCTTGCCTTGTTTTTAAATGATGATGATAAAGGTGAGTATGACATACTTTTTTCATTTTTCGATATACTACCATTCTTGTTAGTAATATGTTATTTTGTTTCTACTGTAGGATTGCAGTTACTTCGATGGCTACATTGGAAGCATGACTTCACGTAGTATTCTGATTTTTTTATTAGTTAGAGTAAGTTTAGGAGTAGGTTTTCGTTTAGTTTTATTCCTCATTGTTTCTCTTTGTAATAATGTAGTCATGAGCACAAGTGGGTGCACCAAGAGAACCATAATATGATTGTTGTCAGGGAAGTTCTCTTGATCCTTTTCTCTCTGCTTTTCATTGAATATTTCTTTTCAAAGATGCAATATTATTATGAAAATTTTAAATGAAAAGTAAAGAGATAAATAAATATGAATCGTAAATTCAACCCTGATCCAAGGCGTCACGAGTAGGACTGCATTCATATCAATGAGGATCTTTCTATTTTCTTTAGCCACTCAAGAGATATTTTTCTTGATTTTTCCAGATCCACCTCGCTGTACATACTTTTTTGTTTGAAGTTTTCTTTTGATTTTTGATTTTGGTTCTTTTCAAATTGTTTGTTTTCGCTGCTTCCTGGTTAAACTTATGTCTGTGTCACCTTTTAGTTCGTCAAGGGAAACTGGAATGCATCATTATGAAGCAAATGTTAAGGTTTTTTCAAGAGAATCAATGCTGTGAATTGTTGGAACATAGACTGGATAAAAGAAAAATTTATGTTTGAAGTAGGTTCCTTGGTCTCACTTTATAATTATGAGCAGACATGACCATCTTTAAAGATTTTTATGATGTCCCTGCTTTTAAAGAAAGAGACTCAAGTATGCCTTCCTTTCCTCGAAAAATTAGTTTCATCAGAAAACTAATTTCAGATCATAATGAAGTTTATCAAGAACAAAAGTTAAAGGCTGGAAAATAACAAGTGTTCTAAAGACTGAAATTTTTCAGCATCACACCGCTCGTCTGAATATCTTTAAATTTATATCAGATTGTAAACAATTTCTCAAGAGTTGTGGGAAGTGTTTGTAAACCCTCCGGAATACTGAACAGTTCTATTGGCAGTGGGTAAATGCATGCATGATGCCAAGATAACTTCATCGGGGTACTAAACGGGCCTACTGGCAGCGAAGCAATGTCGGGTTCAAGAAAATTATCAGGTATAAATTTTGATATTGGCCTTAAGTATCCTTCATTTGGAATTGAAATTTCTTGGACAGGGTAGAGGCATCAGAGTGAGTTAATTGGCATCCCTGTCGAGGTTATGGATGCCTGTTGGTAGCAGTGGCCATGTCAATAGTGTCAAAGCCATTGACTTGAACATCGTTGCTCTCGTAGTTAAAATTTGTCACCGGATTTCATTTGAACAGAAAGATATATGAAGCTAGACTATGTAATGATTGTTGAGATGTTTGATGTCCTTCAACTATGCTTGGATCCGTAATCATTATAAGTTATCCTAACATGAACTCGTCGGTGACACAGAGATAATTGTTTCTCCCAGAAAGTCACCATTGTTGGCAGCCCTACAATTTTTTGTTCTTTTAAAGTGACAAATGACAATTCCTGTAGTTGCCTACACCTCATCTTGCAAATATTATTATTTGAAGGTGACTAGTCGGTTGTAAAAAGAATGTTATGATTCTTCATTTCATTTTTATTTCGCATTTTCATGCTTGATTCATGACTGTAAGCATGAATCAATCCAATTGAAACTCAAGTTTCATTTTGATTTTTATCAAGGCTTGGTCTCAAGGAATCAATGGGCTTAATCTTTTTCATTTTAAATGAGCTTGTCATATACCATTGAAACACCTATGATGAATTGATATTTGATGGTATGCTTATCTCTTTTAAAAGGATATACCAATTTTTTGTTTAATATTTGGTTTATGAAAATGTATCCATATCCTAGCCTTTGCAATTTGAATGTACCCTTTTCATATCATAGGATTTAACCACATTTGGATAGTGTCATGTACGTCACGTTGGCTGGAAAAATGAGTTGACGGGCCTCTCATTTCGAGTTAATATTTTTGGTAATGGGATGTATTCAAAGCATTCATGACCAAGAGCGTTTAAACCCCAAAACCGAGACCTCCATATCTTTGTTTTGATCGCACAGGATCTCTGCTTATTTTCTTTTCATGGAATCCTCTCAGACTTACCTCTCCTACCTCTGTCATCTAAACCCACAGTTGTTTTGAGTCGCTCTTGTTACAGTCTGGTCAACCCCGTAATTTCCTTCCAGAGACAAGTTTTTGCGGGAGCTATTATGAGAAAATGGTTATGAATTAGATCAAACCCTTGAAAATCCAGAACCGAAATGGGCCCATTTACCTTCTTCAAAAATGTTTTCATTTCACAGGTATGCTTCGTTTTTTGGACAGCATTTTCTAAGAAAATCTGTTGTGTTCGAGTATTCTTTATTTTTCATTTCCTCTCTGTGGATTTGAAGATCTGTAAAAAACGGTTGAGTTCTATCATAGACAAAGGTTAAACCTTGCTATCAAAGACCTCTGTAAAAATCCACATGAATACCATGCATCCACTAAACTAAAATCTATTCCTATGCAAAACCCTTCAGGAAAAGCCTCGATATAATTTCATACCCAGAAAATTGAAAAAGGAGGTAGTGGATGTATTCAAAGAGAAGGTTCATCTTGCTCCTACTGTTGATCCATTTCAAAATATTGTTGGCAAACCAACTGGTAAGAAAAATCCAAAGAGTAAGAAATAGGGTAACTCAGAGTTTAATTTTATAAACAAGGGGATTAAGCAGTTTAAATAAAATGATCACTAAAAAACTCAGCGAATTTCACCATCATAGATTCGGATTTATCAGGTGCCTCTTGGTCAAATTGCAGAGATAGTAAATAGTTGTTTTTGTTTTTTATTTTATTCTAATTTGAAAATAAAATAGATTAGATTTGATTATGATTTCTTTTTTCTATTTTAACTAGCTACAGAAACCTGTAGCTTATCTTTTTTTTTTAAATATAGTTTGAATTCAAGTCAATTTTCATATAAAATTTGAAAATGTTAGTTAAATAAATATCTAATTTGTTTATTTCGTTTTCTTTCAGGATATGATGTATCTTGTGGTGATCTCATAAGATGGAGCAGTTATGGACTTAGTTAATTAGCCATTTCCTTTTGGCTTATTTTGTAAATGAAAACAAAACTTTCATAATTTTGAAGATTCAGTTTGATATTGAGTGGATTTTTGGGCCCTCTATTTTTGTAACTTGTAGATCCTGTTGAGATATGATCCTATCTTACAAGATAGGATGTTTTGCTTACAAGAACTCTTTAAATACTACAGATTTTTTGTAATCAAAACATCTTAGCCTAGGGCTGAAGGTGGACGATTAATTCACAAACTTGAATGGAACAGCAATTTGCATTTTAGCTTTAGCTTCCTGTAAATGGTGTTTTCATTTATACTTTGTTTATCTTGATAAACTAATAGTTTTTTATAGCTTTAAACTTCACAATCTGTTATATTTGGGGATAATTATTTAAAAATATCATCCATATTTGATGCTTTAGATATTAACAGTGTGATCATCCATTCATCTTAAATGACAGGATTTCTCTTTAAATTTTAGTTGAATGATCAAATGCAATGTTGTTACAATCAGATTTATCTTAATGTAACGATCATAAGATCACAGGACCTATTCGTATCATCTATTATGTTACTAAAACACAACTCCCAACACATTGTTCTGCATTTATTCAGAACAGTCCTAAGGTTCATTGCAGGTTTTCCTCTTGGACGTGGTAGTTGGACATTCATCACTCATGCAGATGCTTGGATACACCTCACTGACTCACTGACAGGTTAGTTTCTTTGTATTGGTTTTTTCATTTACATATCACTGAAACTAGAATGCATGGTTCATCTTTTGACTATCCACATGTTCATGTTTCATTGAAATTTTTACAAGTTTTTTCAGATTTATAAAGGAAAAACCAAAAAGTATTTTTATGTGATTTCTTTATCTACTTCCTAGAAGCGATCATTTTTCACATTGATTTTCGTAAGTTTCGATTAAAACTTGCAATTGTATTTAATGTACATAAACAAGATTTGTATATCGTCTGCCTAAATACACCTATTACAGTTATATTAGAGCATATATATATATATATATATATATATATATATATATATATATATATATATATATATATATATATATATATATATATATATATATAGTATTTGGTAATTAGAAAGTTATTTCTTTCTTTTGTTTGTTTCTTCTAGGACTTTTAGATTGGCTAACGGATCCATTAAACCCGTCAGAACGAGTTACACCAAACGGCTTGGGTTATCTAGACAACCACGGACCGGACTCGTTCTTCCAGTTGACGGACGGTCATATTTTCCCGTCAACACTACAACACTGCCACTATCTTTTCAACGTCAAAGTGTCCTGCCACCTAACTTTAGTGAGCTTCCCAAATCAGCTTCTCTCATTGGCTTGATGGAAAATAGAGATGGCCCAGATGGCACAACAACTCATCCTATAGATGAAAATTAGTGACAATTATGTGTGTTCCCAACATCTGGTAGGCAATGGAGAAGTCAGGATCTCATTCGTAGAGTTGGGGCCATATGGAGGTCTCATGTCCACAGGATTGTAGCACTGGGGTTAGTGCAGAAACTGGAGGTCGGCTAAAGAAGTCAACAACATGGTTGGTGTTCCTTGTCTTTTACTTGATGTTGAGATGGAATTGTTGCAAGTATGTGGACCACTTCTAATGGAATTCATTCTACAATTTTCCTTGTGTCTGCATGAACTGGAGAGGCTTATGATCATTGTGGATGAGTGTCTCATTCCCGAGAATGTAATGCCTCCACTAGTGGCAAGCTTTTACAATGGAGTACATTTCTTTGTCGTAAGTGGGGTACTTACGGACAATATATGATAGCATCTCACTATGATAGGCTATAGGATGCCCATGTTGAGTAGGAACTACACCCATACCATAGTCTAAAGCATTTGTCTCAATCTCAAAAGGTTCTTGCGGGTCAGGTAGTGAGAACACAAGGACTGAGAACACGTTCTTCTTTAAATCATTGAACGCCTTCTTTTTTTATTATCCCCACGTGAATGTTTCCTTGCCACCACCCCTAGTCACTTGGCTAAGGTCCCATGCAATGTGGGAGAATACCAACATGAACCGGTGATAGAAATTGGCAAGGCCTAAGAAGCTATGAAGCTCAGTAAGTTTGGTCGGGCCTAGCCAGCCATAGATGACCTATATATTGGATGGATCGACATGCACCCCATTCTCATCAACAATGTAACTTAGGTACTAGACCTTGTTCATGTCGAAGGAGAATTTTTCCAAATTTTCATATAGCTTGTGTTTTCGCAGAGTGTGCAGAACCTATTGAATGTCATGCAAGTGTTCCTCCCAATTCTTGTTGAAGATGAGGATATCTTCCAAATACACCACCACAAAAGAATTGGTGAAAGGCTACAAGATATCATCCATCATCCTCATGAAAGTTGTTGGGGAATTTTTCAAGCCAAAGGGAGTGACCAGCCATTCAAAAATGCCTTCTTTGGACTTGAAGGCAAGATTCCATACACCGGTCTGATCTATTGGGAACTAGTGGTAGTCGGACTTTGGATCAGTCTTATTGAAGTATTTGCCCCCCTTGAGTTGGTCAAGGATATCGTCAATTCTGGTAATTGGGTACCGATTCCTGACTATGATTTTATTTATGGCCCAATAATCATTAAAGAGTCACGAGGAGCCATCTTTATTCTGCACAAGCACGATTGGGCTTCCACAAGGTGATGAGCTTGGGTGGATGTACCCCTTTTCGAGCAACTCTTGGATCTGGCACTTGATTTCCTTGTTTCCTTATAGACAACAGTGATAGACTATCCCATTAGGTAGCGTTGTTTCGGGGTTAGATCGATTGAGTGCTTGAACTGGCAGTGTAGAGGCACCCCAGTGGGTGAGGAGAAGATGTCTTTTAATTATTCCATGACCTTATTTACTTGCTTCTACTGCATGGAGAGACATGTCGTGGAGGCCATGGATGTGGCTACAACCTTCCGCTCACTTTGAGAATGAATCACGAAGAAGGCAAACTTCCTGGTCTGAGAGATGACCTTCCTGCATTTCTTGTCAAATATCAAGAAAATGGTGGTAGACGGGACTACCTCGGGTATCCTGTATAATTTCATGTCCAAAGTAATAATAACACTACAGGTCCTAGACTCATATACAACAAGACATTTCCATAAATAAGTTTGGCCCAAAATAACATCACAAAATTCAAGGGCGGAGACATCACACAATACCTCATGTTTGAAGGGCTTGATGTCGTAGGTCAGGCAGCACCATTAGCTAATGTGGAGATCGCTCCCTTGGCGGAGCCATCCGATGGTGTACAAATATGGGTGTGGTGTTGTCGGTAGAGCCAACCACTTGACAACGTCTGCTGAGATGAGATTATTTTTTCTACCAATATCAATGATAAAGTGCAGCAGAGTACCCTTCACCCACATATGTGAATGAAAGAGGCGCGCACCTTCCTCTAGTTCATTAGGTTCATTAGGATGGACCTTGGTGGTGGTAGCAACGATGTCACTGGGTTCTACATGTATTATCTGTCTCCATTTTTCTGGTTCTGACTCAGAGTTGCAGCCTGCATCTAATTCAAAGGATTTCACCTTGGCCACCAATGACTTCTTTTAGCGTCATTCAGTGGTGTTATTCCAGGGGCTCTTATGGAACTCGCACCATTTTCCAGTGTCTTTCTTTGTCTTCCTATTTTCCTTCTTTGTTTGTGGTTTGGACTAGTTTTCTTGAGGATTTCCATCCTTTCTCTTCCCTTTGTTCTACGTGTTGGGGATACCTTTTCCCTACTTTTGTTGTGAGGGTTTTGCAGACCCAAACTATCATTTTTTTAGTTTAAGATTCTACTTGATTTTGATAGCATATCGATAGGTCACACACAAGGATGAAATGTCGAGAAACTCCATTTCTGTTTGGATGTATCTATGCAGACCACCGTAGTACTTGAGCACCAGATGTCACTTAGAGTCCTTGATACCCAGCTTTATGCGCAAGGTATGGAAGACATTGGTAAAATCTAGCACTCTTTGGTCCCTTTATTGCCACAGTGTGGTCCATCTTGTATATAAGACATCATAACTTCCAACAGGGTAGTATTGTTTCTTAATAGCATCCCTGAATGAACCCCAAGTGGGTGAAACTACAAATAATGTATATCCCTTTGTTTCCTTTTGCTCACAAAAAGTATGCCACCAATATTTGACATGGGGGACGAACTTGAGGAGATAAATTGTAATATTTTCTCTATCAAAAAAAAATTGGACATAAAAATGCCCTTCTAGAAGGTTTAACCATTTTTCTACAACATCCGCATCTATTTGACATTCAAATATAGGAATATCAAAATTGATTTGTACCTTGAAGGGGGTGGCATCTCCTCTTGAGGTAGATGCGTCACATATTGGCTGTCATCAAAGGATTTACGCAAAGTTGACCATCATCTCATTCCTTTTTCGTGAGAGGGATTCCTCAAGAAACAATTTAAAGGGATCTCCTTCCCCATCATATCCCTTTTCTTCCCCCATGGGAGTTTTTCGGGTTCGGTGAGGTCGATCTTGCAAAGGCTCAACTGGTTCGAGTCCCAACTGCTTATACCCTGACCTCGTTGGGGACATGCACAAAGTAACAAATGAAGAACAGACCACTTTGATACCACTGATCTGGATTTATGAGAGAAACGAAATGAAACACAGATCTATAAAATTAACACATATATATAGAGAACAATAATAGAGGTACCATGGAACTTAACTTCTATTAAATAATAAATCTGTTGAAACTATAAAAATGCAGAATGAAAACAATCTTTCTCAAATGGTGGTATCTAATCTCTTAGAAGAGATGTGGTGGCTACACACATTTGTATGACCAAATTACAATGAGGCCTTCGGGCCTTTTTAGCATCAAGAAGTAAACAGAAAACCCTAGACATCCAAAAATGTAACCCTAGGAGATGAAGCACCAAAATTCATGTGGGCCCCGATGGGGTAAGTTTGTACATCAACTTCCCAGGGTTGTAACTTTTGCATACAATCTTTGTTTTAGGCACACAATATCCCATTGGAAAGGTTTATCCAAGGACTACACATTATATTGTCACACTCTGACTTCGTCTATAGTGTGATTGTGGAAGGCCCAAAAATTGTCATTTAGGGCCTCAAAAGAGCCCTGAAAGTTTAGGAGTCAAAAATCTAGAAAACAAAATGCCAAGATACAAATTGTAACTGCCAAGATGAAAGTTGTATGTGAGCCAGTTGGAGGAGGGTGGACACCGATATCCACCTGAATTAATCGGTCACTGGGAAGAACACCCCGACTTTATGCATTCCAAAGTGTCTTTCGGTCTAGTCCACCGATCCACTGGACCACCGATTACCTCAGCCAAAATTTTACATTATGCGCAGGCTCTACAAGGTTCCATAGTTCTCTTTTCACACAAAAGTAACCAAGGATTTTATTTGTATTATAATTTTTTCACTCAAACCCTTCCTTATGCATGTGGTATAAAGAAACATGCAGACCATAGATCAACGATGGAAAACCATGCGTGGGATAGATCGATGGCTCATGTGTGATGTCACTCTAGAAGGAATAATTGTTGATTCCATGATCCAATTAGACCAGACGATGGCTCACTGGAATCATTGCAATTGATAAAATAGAAGCAAGGACTATCATGAAAAGGACAACAATCAATGAAGTTATGGTTTCTCTCCTTTTCTCACCTAACATCATCAATAATCGCCACAAGAACGAATTGATTTTCATCTCTGACAACAAGTTTTCACCTAACAATACTGAAAATGAACTTAGTGGCAATGTGTCCACTAGCACAAGCACGTAGGGTTTTTACAATTACCATAGGCATCCCTAACGGTACATTAATATGTTTGAAAAGAAATCACCAACTTCTCACTTTGTGATACGAATTTTATGAGCAGAATGAAATGAATACGGATCTATATTATCAACATAGAGATTCAATGAAGAATAACATAGATACAGTAAAACTTGTCTTCTATTAATAAAGAAATATGTTGAAACTGTAAAATGCATAATGAAACAAGCTTGTTATAATGGTGGCGGCTTAATTTTGAAAAGAGATGTGACGATTGTTCTCATTCACAACAAGATGAGTATAATGAGGCTCCAAAATCATTTTTACATCAAAAATGAATTCCAAAACCCTAGACATCCAAAAACCCAACACTAGGAGATGAAGCGCCAAAAGTGATGTGGGCCTCGTTGGGGTAAGTTGGTACATCAACTTTCTTGGGTCATAACTTTTTCATACGATATTTGTTTGGGGCATTTGATACCTCATCAGAAAGGTCTATCTGAGAAATAAAACTTCCATCAAGGATTATAATATTTTTTTGTTGACCCTTATCCCCCAAAAAATCCAAAAAAACGTCGTTTAGGGCCTCAAAATGGCCCCGTAAGTTTGGGACTCGAAAATCTAGAAAAATACTGCCAATATGAAATTTGTCACTGCCAAGATGAAAGATGTATGTGAGTTAGCTGGAAGAGGTGGGTAGCCACCAATATCCACCTAGATCAATCCCCCCTCCTTAGGAAGAAATGGTATCCATTGCGTTGAGATCCCCCATTAGATGAGGAAACTTTTGTTGCATTTGGCCCTGGGTAAGCCACTTGCCTTGGTGTAGGATTTTCCATGATTTGACAACCTGATAAATATGGATCTTCTTCTAGCGATTTCCCTTGAATTGTGTGTCCACGATCTTATCATTGGATGATTGTTCCATGCATTCAGGGTTAAGCTCGGTTGGTGTCAATTGTTCTTCTATCTCTGAGGTGTCTAATAATGGTGGAAAATATGGCTGAAGGACATCCACATTAAACACTGGGTGCAAGCCAAGGAAGGGGGGAATGTTGAGCTCAAAATCATTGTATCCCATATCCTTGGTGATGGTGTAAGTTCCATAGTGGAGTGGACGAAGCTTCTGATGGGGCCCTGTAAGTTGTTCTTTCTACAAGTGCAACCAAACTTTGTCTCCCACCCGTAACTTGTGTGGAACCCGATGTTGATCATGGTGCTTCTTATACTTAGCATTGGACTTCTGTAAAATATCTTGAACCTGTTGGCGAATTTGTTAGATATTCTCAATGAACTGGGTGGCTTTGTCAGCTTCAAATTGAGCATGGGACGAGTCTTCCTAGGTGGCCACAAGAGGTAGTGCAACATCCATGGGACCCAATGGTTGAAATACCAACCCCACCTAAAAGGGGTTGTGGTCAATTGAGATATGTATGGATCTATTGTAGCTATGTTGAACATAGGGAAGAGTCACATCCCATGTACGGAGGTGCTTGTAATTTTACATGCATGGGATATGCATGATCATTCGGTTGAATACCTCAGTTTGGCCATCCATTTGGGGGTGGAAGTAAGTGGATTTGGTGAGATTGGTGTCCAGCAGTGACCAGAGGCTCAATTGAAATGTATTTAGGAACCAACTGTCCTGATTTGAGATAATGGTTTGTGGTATCCCAAAATGTACCCACACTCATTAAAAGAAGAGCTAGGTAGTGGCCTCTGTTGTGATGCTCTTCTTGTAGGAGGCCAGAATCACCATTTCAGAAAAGCGATCAACAACGACAAAAACACAGTCATTTCCCCGCTTTGTGGATGGAAGGCCCGACATGTATTCCATTGATATGGATTCCCAAGGCTTGTCAAGAGTAGGCAAAGGGGTGTAAAGGGCTTGTTTCTTAGTGGTCATTTTGGCAATAACATGGGAATTGCAAGACCTGATGTACTTGCTTACATCCTATCGAAGTTTTGGCCAGTAGAAATGTTGTTGCAGCACTGCCACTATATTTTCTACGCTAAAGTGTCATGCCACCCAACTATAATGGACTTCCCAAATCAGATTCACGCACTTGCTTGATGGAATGTAGAGATGGCCCATATGGCATAACAACTCGTCCTAAATATGGAAATTAGTGACAGTTGTGTTTGGGCCCAACATCTAGTAGGTGGTGGCAAAGTCAGGATCTTTCTCATAGAGTTGGGGCCATTCATAGGTCTCATGAATGGAAGAGTATAGCATTGTGGTGAGTGTCACGACTGGAGGTCGGCTGAGGAAATCAGTGACATGGTTGGTACTTCCTATCTTATACTTCATGTTGAGGTGGAACTGTTGCAAGTATGTGGACCACTTTTGATGGCGGCCATTCTACAATTTTAATTATGTCTGCATGAACTGCAGTAGCTTATGATCAATGTGGATGACTGTCTCCTTCCCAAGAATGTAATGTCTCCACTGGTGGCAGGCTTGCACAATGGATTACATTTATTTTGCATAAGTAGGGTACTTACATACAGCATATGATAGTGCCTCACTATGATAGGCCACGGGG
This sequence comes from Picea engelmannii, assembly GCA_009831015.1. NCBI lineage: Eukaryota > Viridiplantae > Streptophyta > Pinopsida > Pinales > Pinaceae > Picea > Picea engelmannii. Next base: position 33,036 of record ML784197.1, on the reverse strand, counting down.
TGGCCGTGTTGAGTGAGAACTGGAGCCACAGCATAGTCTGAAGCATCTGTCTCAATATCAAAGGGTTTTTGCAGGTCGGGTAATGAAAGAACTAGGGTTGAGCACAAATGCTACTTCAAATTATCGAACACTTGTTTTTGGGGTAGGCCCCACACAAACTTTTCCTTACCACCAACCCTGGTTACTTGGTTGAGGGCCCATGCAATATGGGAGAATCCCAACACGAACCTGCGATAGAAATTGGCAAGGCCTAAGAAGCTTCAAAGATCAGTGAGTGTGGTTGGGGTTGGCTAGTCACAGATGATCTAGATCTTGGTTGGATCCACATGCACACCGTTCTTATCAACAATGTAGCCTAGGTATTGGACCCTATCCATGCCGAAGGATCCTTTTTCCAAGTTGGCATATAGCTTGTGTTGTCGCAGAGTGTGCAGAACTTGTTGAATATGCTATAAGTGTTCCTCCCAAGTCTTGTTTTAGATGAGGATGACATTCAGATACACCAATTCAAAAGAATTGGTGAAAGGCCACAAGATATCTTCCATCATCCTCATGAAATTTGTTGGTGCATTTGTCAAACCAAAGGGCATGACCAACTATTCAAAAAGACCTTCTTTGACTTGAAGGAAATATTCCATACATATATATGCTCTATTGGGACCTGATGGTAGCCATACTTCAAATAAATATTACTGAAGTATTTGTCCCCCTTGAACTGATCAAGGAGATCATCGATTCGGGGAATCAGGTACCGGTTCCTGACTGTGATTTTATTTAGGGCCCAATAATCAATGCAGACTTGCCAGGTCTCGTATTTCTTCTACACAAGCATGGTTTGGCTTCCACAAGGTGATGAGTTGGGTCGGATGTGCCCCTTGTGGATAATCTATTGGATATGATGCTTGATCTCTTCATTTTCTAATAGAGAGCAGCGATAGAATGGCCTATTTGGTAGTGGTGCGTCGGGGATCAGATTGATGGAATGTTTGACCTGACAGTGTAGAGGTATCCCAGTAGGTGAGGAGAAGATGTATTTTTATTCTTCCGTGACCTTTTCCACTTGCTTCTGTTGCGTGGAGAGGTCAGCCACGGAGGCGATGGATGTGGATGCAATATTTCTCTCACTCTGAGAGCGAATCATCAAGAAGACAAACTTTCCAGTCTGAGAGATGATCTTCCTGCATTGCTTGGCAGAGATCAAGGTAATGTCACTTGGTGGGAATACCTCAGGTATCCTATACAATTTCCCATCCAAAGTAATAATAACACTGCGAGGCCTAGACTCATATACATCATGATGTTTCCATAAATAAGTTTGTCCCAAAATAACATCACAAACTTCAAGGGGAGAAACATCACACAATACCTCATATTTGAAGGGCTTGATTATGTAGGACAGGCGACATTGTGTTGATCTTCCTTGGTGTAGGGTTGTGGGTGTGGCATTGTCGACAAGGCCAGCTGCTTGATGACCTCCGTTGATATAAGGTTATTCTGGCTACCACTATCAATGATGAAGTGCAGTGGGGTGCCTTTCACTCACATCTATGAATGAAATAGGCCCTCGGCTTCCTCTGGCTCATTAGGTTTATCACGATGAATCTTGGTGGTAGAAACGATGGTATTGGGTTCTGCATCACTAATTTGTCTCCCCTTTTCTAGTTCTGACTTAGAGTCAGAACCCGCATCTGATTCATAGGATTTCATCTCAGCCACCAATGACTTCTTTGAGTGGAAATCAGCAGTGTTATGTCAGGAGATATTATGGAAGTCGCACCACTTCCTAGTATCTTTCTTTGTCTTTCCATTGTCCTTATTTGTTTGTGGATTAGACTGGTTGTCCTGAGGCTTTCCATCTTTTATCTACCCTTTGTTTTATGGGTTTGGATTTTTAAATGTGTTGAACCTACACAGAATAGATATAGCTAAACAATAATACACACATTTGCAGAGAGAATTGGAGAAAGAAGAAGGAGAGAAAGAATGAAAGAATTCTCATTAACCGTTGTGAATAATGAATAATTTACACATGATATACTCTATATAACTCAATGAGTTCGACTTGAGGTGAACCAAGTCGCCACAGTGGTGGTATAGAGTGATCTGGATACACACCAGTAGTTACGGGAGTGAACTGCCACCTATTCTAGTCTCTCAGGCAATTACAGGAGTGAACTGCCACCTAGTTAAGTTAACTAGTCAACTAGTCTTCAGTTAACTGACTGAACAGAAAGTAGTGAGGAGTTAACTCAAGGAATCAAGGCTAATGCGCCACTTTCGTGATGATACCAAGGCAAGGTCGAATTATCATGGTGGTGATCCCAATGCAACATCTAAACTCAACTCAACTAGTCAAACTGAAGTGTGAACTGAAAGAGAATATTCTCCAGGTGGAATATTCTCTCCTAAAATATAGGAGACTGGATAATGACTAATTATGACTAATGAACAAATAAAAACCTTAGGAAAAAAAAATCTTAGGTGTGTGTGAAGTAACTCCAACAGGGTTTCCCTTTCCCTTCTTTTGTTGTGAGGGGTTCCTAGACCCAAACTTTCATTTTTTTTGTTTAACCTTTTTCTCGATTTTGACGGCATATCGATAGGTCGCACTTAAGGATGATATGTCTAGAAACTCCATTTATTCCTAGATGTATCTATGCATACCACTGCGTTACTTGAGCACCAGATGTCGCTCATAATATTTGATACACAGCTTGGTGCACAAGGTATGGAAGATATTTGTGAACTCTGGCACTGCTTGGTCCCTTTCCTTCCACAATGTGGTACATCTTGTATACAAGTCATTATAACCTCTGACAGGGTAGTATTGTTCCTTAATAGCATCCTTGAAGGACTCTTGGGTTAGTGCGATTGTAAATAACGAAGGTTCCTTTGTTTCCTTTTGCTCATAGAAAATATCCCGCCAATATTTGACATGGGGGATGACTTTGAGGAGTAAAAGAGTAATAATTTCTCTATTCAAAAAGTTATGGACAGAAAAATATCATTCTAGCATATTCAACCATTTGTCTACGACATCTGCATCTATTTGACCTTCAAATATAGGAATATAAAATTTGATATGTACCTTGAAGGGGGCGGCACCTTAGCTCAAGGAAGATACATCGTGTGTTGGTAGTCATCGAAGGATTTGTGTAAAACTATCCATCATCTTGTTCCTCTATTGCATGAGGGATTCCTCGAGCAACAATTTGAAAGGATCTCTTGTCCCATCATCTTTCTTTTCTCCCGCCATAGAAGGTCACTTGGGCATGCAAGAGCCTTTGTCCTCAAGAGAAACAGACTCAAGACCCAACTCTTTGTACCCTAACCTCGTTGAGGACATGCATTAAGAATGACAAGGAGAAGACCATTCTAATACCAATGATCCATATTTTATGAGAAGAATGAAATGAATACATATATATATTATTAACACGTAGATTCAATCAACAATAACAGAGATACGGTAAAACTTAACTTCTATTAATAAAGAAATATGTTGAAATTGTAAAATGCAAACTAAAACAAGCTTGCTAGAATGGTGGTGGCTTATTTCTGAGAAAATATGCGACGGTTTCACTCATTCACAAGAAGATGAGTACAATGAGGCTCCAAAATCCTTTTTACATAAAAAATGAATGCCAAAACCCTAGACATCCAAAAACCTAACCCTAGGAGATGAAGCTCCAAAAGTCATGTGGGCCCCGTTGGGGTAAGTTGGTACATCAACTTCCCGAGGTCATAACTTTTGCATACAATCTATGTTTGGGGCATTCGATACCTCATCTGAAAGGTATATCCTTGGATTACAACTTCTGCCAAGGGTTAGGGAATGATGATTGCAACCCATGACCCCCCATAAGTCCAAAAAAACGTTGTTTAGGGCCTTAAAATGGCCCCGGAAGTTTGGGACTTGAAAGTCTAGAAACAAACTGCCAATATGAAAACGGCCACTGCCAAGATGAAAGATGTATGTGAGCTAGCTGGAAGAGGTGGGTGGTCACCGATATCCACCTGGATCACTTTTAGCAATGAGAATGTTTTCATTCCAAGAAAACCCTCCTCCAAACAAATTTTGCCCTATCATGTAGCAGGCCTTTGAAGTCTCAGTGCTACGAACCTATAGCTATGATACCACTTTGTAGCGTACCCAGCCACCAACAGGCTGGGCCACACTACTTCAAGAATTCACTTCTTGGATTGATTTCAAATGTATGATACCAATTAATTAAGAAAGAATCATGAAAGGAACGCATGCAATAATCAAGATTCATGTACACCATAAAGGAAATGGACCATATGCCATGCACAAAAATAACCAGCAAGTAGGCACATTATAAATAAATATCTTGGAGATAATGACTAATACATAGCGGAAATAAATATAAAAGCAAAGAAACACATGATAGAGATCACTAATCTTTAATCAAACCAATCACTAACTGAATTTAGACCAAGGACATTCCACCCACCCTTAAACACTATTGTTCCAAGTCTCAACAACAGGTCACCCCCAAGGTAGGGATATGAATCAACAAATAAGGATCTTGGACTAGAACTTAGCTTCCCAAACCAGTCAGCAATAAAACTCTCACATGCTTCTCAACCACACAACAAAACCTAGTTTACCAACTCTCTTTATTTTCATCCTACACCACCCAAAGAAAATGTTCACTACCATGCAGTCCCTCGGGATTCCCACCTCTTTCCAAGGATTCAGTGCTACAAGTTAGGAAATCTCAATTATGGAACTCTTAATATTCACGGCTATGAACAAGTTTTTTCAATATGTCAATGCATCTAAGGCATACATTCACCAATTCATTGTTGAATTTCACCAATTCATTGTTGAATTTCACCAATTCATTGTTGAATTTCACCAACAATTACTACAGACATCCAACCATGGCTTCTTACCTTCATAAATATGTTTTCCCTTCCCCATGCAAAACCAAGAATGAGAAAAAGAGTGAATCAGATAGGAATGACTCCAAATGATTTCAGTAGCAAGGAATGGACAACCAACTGAACCCCAAATAGCCCACATGAAAGACTTAAATAGAAAAATTCCCAAGGAACAACATGGTCTCCCCAAGAGATTCATGCACCCCCTCAT
>ML784197.1:9598-25258 GCA_009831015.1 Picea engelmannii | reverse complement strand
TTATAACCCCTAGGGAGAAACGCCACCGCCCGCAAGCACGCCCTCCGGGTAAATCGGGGTGAGAATCGACCTTGAGACCTCATTTTACATAGTTCCTTCCATTTACACGGCACTTGCCAATCGGTCTACACCCCTGCGGGCGAATGAGATTTATTATTAAGCTTTAAGGTTTTTAGATATTTATTTTGTATGTCTCTTTAAGTCATTGTTGAAATTAATTATTATTGAAAGAATATATATAATTGGAAGAATACATATAATGTTTTATAAAAAATTTAAAAATACATAAATATTTTTCATGGAATATCTAAATATTAAATAAATTCATTTTAATATTAATTAATTAAACAATTTCTAGTCAAATAAAAATTTTCATTTCTTATTTACTTTGCATTATTTATTTACTTTTAAATAAAGAATAAATATTTTCATAAAGTAAAAATAAATGCAATAATCTTTAAATTATTTTCTTAATTGAAGTTGGATGTATTTTTATGAAGTTTAAGTAATAATTACATATTTAAATTATAATTATAAATTGAAATTGCTTTGGTTAAGTAAAGATATGCTCTTGATTATTGCTTTTATTTGTTGCTTCTATTTTTAGCAATAAGAGTAACCACCCTAGGTTGAAAACAGATATAAAGATAAAAAAAAAAAAAAACAATTAAATTATCAATATTGATCAAATTAAATCTATCATACCTATGAAGTTTAAAGATAAGAACAATAAAATGAAATCATTAAATATTACAAAAGGAGTAACCACCCTAGATTGAAAACAGATATAAAGATAAAAAAAAAAAAACAATTAAATTATCAATATTGATAAAATTAAAGCTATCATACCTATGAAGTTTAAAGATAAGAACAATAAAATGAAATCATTAAATATTACAAAAGTTTTATAAATATTAATTTAATTGACAACCTTCATAATAAAATTAATTGTTGTACTAACCCAGAAATATATTAACATGAATAAATTTATAAAAATTTATAAAATTGTAATAGGAAGAAAATTGAGAATAATCACTATTTCTTTCCAACTTATCTTATCTTCAATAATATAAAACATAATTTTTGTAAATTTTATAATTTAATTACCCTTTAAAACTTCCATCTTACTTTGATTGCACCACACTTAAATATAAATCTATTGTGAATGAGAGATTATTATACATGAAAACATTGTTATTCTTAAAACATTAAATAAATATTTATTATACAAAAATAAATTCTATGAGATTCATGTTTTACCTCAAATTTCTCATAATTAATAGTGACTATGTAAATAAATTTTGAATTAATTAATAGTGACTATGTAAATCCATTTTGAATTTAATCATATAAAAATAAATCAATGTTAGAGGATAAGAAATCTCCAACTTAAATATTTTATAGATTGAAATTATCTTTTCAAGAAACTTTGGTGGACACAAATAAAAACCTCTTAGAAAGGTGGATACATTATTAGTGGAGACCCATATTCCTTCTAGAATCTTTGATAATGCAATTGTAAGATCTCCATGAAGAAGTGATTCAATCAAGTGGAGCTTAAAGTTGTTTCAATCTCGATGTTGTTAATATTTTTTATTTTATGATAATTTAAAATTAATATGTTGTTCATAAACAAAAAAAAAATTAAACTAGGAATATTAATTTAAAACTTTTAAGTTGTGTGTAAATTTAGAAGCAAAGTTAGTTTAGATTTAGATAAAAATAAAGCTTATAAATAGAAGAGGAATATCCTTACACTAAACTTTTCTAGTTTTATGTGATTACTCTATGCCTATATATAGTTATGTGATAAGGTCAAATCCCATTAGAGTGATTGGATTTAGAGGGTTTAATTTTGTAAGGTGATCAAGGTTCAAAACTTGTGGTAGTCATCCAACCATGTTAAGGGTTGAGAAAAAAAAAAAAACATTGAATCTAAGACACAAACTCTTGATCCAACTTCCCTTTTCACCTATTTCCAAATTGAAAACAATTTTATTGTCACTTATATCCTTTGGAGCAATCTCCTTTATAATGTTTGATTTCATTTTTTATTACAATAAACATTTTTAAAACTACAAATAAAAAATTAATGGAAAAAAATCTTAATTGAAAACAATTATATTGTCACTTATATCCTTTGGAGCAATCTCCTTTATAATGTTTGATTTCATTTTCTACAATAAACATTTAAAAAAATACAAATAAAACATTAATGAAAAAAACCCTTCATTGAAGTTTTCTAAATATTCTATTTTTAAAACTTTTTCACCTAAACTTATGGATACAAATCTTATAGATACAAATTGGGGCACTTAAATTATAAAGATTCAATCATACAAATCAATAATATTTTGTCGAATTTCAAATAAAATGGATAGAAAAATATACGAGTCATTGTGTCCATGAAAAGAATCATCTTATACTACCTTGATTAATGTAAAACATAAAAAATACCAAATTTTATAGTATACTAATAATATAAACCAATATAGTATTTGCAAATCTTACACTATCTTGATTAATGTAAAACATAAAAAATTTAACAAATTTCATAATATATTAATAATATAAACCAATATAGTTATCCCATGCTAGTCATTGTGTCCATGAAAATGATCATCTTACATTACCTTGATTAATGTAAAACATAAAAAAATTAGTAAATTTTATAGTATACTAATAATAATAATTACCTTCACCCATAAATTTGGTTGGTAAAAGTCTACGGAGGTATGCATACCTTACTTTTCCCATTGATTAATGTAAAACATAAAAAAAAAAAATTACCATAAAATTTGGTAATTTTATGGTATACTAATAATAATAACCTTCGCCTATAGATTTGACTTGTAAAAGTCTAGTGAGATATATATACCCTAACCCTTGGAATTTGAAGTTGTGATTTTTTACGAGAAAATACAAATTCTTAACCATTAAACACACTAAGACATACAATTTTTAATTTAAAGCAGTTTAGATTGACATAGAAATAGATTTCTCAACCAATCCGTCCATGGTGCCGGATCTTCGTGCCTCCCGTCTTTGTATTTTTCTTCGGTGGGCAGCGTCCGCATCGCGGAGAACGACCGTTCCGTTGGGGTCGACCGTGCCGCGAGGAAAGTACTCATCGCGGGGAACCAGTCCGTCCATGGTGTTGCCGGATCTTCATGCCTCCCGTCTTTGTATTTTTCTTCGGTGGAGAAGGTCCGTGTTGCGGGGAACGTCCCCGTCGTGGGGGTCGACCGTGCCATGGGGAGCTTCCGCATCGCGGAGAACGACCGTTCCGTGGGGGTCGGGAACCAGTCCGTCCATGCTGCTGCCGGATGTTCATGCCTCCCGTCTTTGTATTCTTCTTCGGTGGGGAACATCCGTGTCACGGGGAGCGTACGTTCCGCGGGGAGCGACCGTGCCGCGGGGAGTGACCGCATCGCGTGGATCGACGGTGCCGGGCGGAAGCCTATGATGTACTCTGTGGACCTAACCGGAAGCCCATCATCATCTCTGGGCTTTTGCTCGAAAGCATCTTGGAGAATCACAGAATGGACCTCCTCATTGTTTTCTGGTTTGCCGAGAGCAAGAAGATTAGTCCTTATGGCATATCCCAACAGGGAGAGGGAGAGGAATATGGGAAGCAACAAAATTAAGACAGACCGCGCCATGGCAGAAATGATGAATGATATGATGAGCAGGGTGTCGAGGAAATATAGAGAAAGAACGGTGGCCGCGGGGAAGAAGTGTCAACGTTGTAAGTGCGGAGGGACGCATGCCCTACTGAAATAAAAAAATAGAACTCACTGTTTTATATTACTATACTATGTTGCACTAGGATTAAAGTTTCACCATATAAGTTTGTTTTAAAAAAGTAATTATATAAAAATAATAATTAAAGATATGAGATTTAATATTTTAGAATTTTAATTTTTAATATTTAATTTTATATTTTATGACTTTAATCTTTAATTTTATAACTTTAATCCTACGAGGTGATGGTGGAGTAGGATTAAAGTTTAACTATATAAATTTGCTTTTAAAAAAGTTAATATATAAAAATAATAATTAAAGATATGAGATCGAATATTTTGTTTAATATTTAATTTTAAATTTTAAATTTATTAAATCATAAAACGTCTTTATGGTTAAGGTGTACGAAAGCGACCTTGCTTTGAAAAAAGAGTGGTTTAGAGATGTTGTAACATGATTTTCTTTTCTTATTATTATTATAAATATTTTTTTTTATATTAAAAATATAAATCTCTTACTCAAAGTTGTTCATATTTCACAATCCAAAAAACAATTCTTATATGATCCAATGGGGTGTTCCATATAATCATTGTTGGTTTCTAATTGCTACCAATTGTGAGAGGCAAAGGTGACTAAACAATTCTTATATGATCCAATGGTGTGCTCCATATAATCATTGTCGGTTTCTAATTGCTACCAATTGTAAGGAGGCAAAGGTGATTCGGTGGAGGTGGCTTTCACTTTAAAAAAATCATCTTGAATGAGCCATTTACTTCTTTGAAGGAAAATAAATTTTAAAAAAAAATTATAATCTATTTTTAATATATTTATCCATCAAGTCAACTTGATAATAAAAAAGCCATATAAAATTAAATTATTTTTTTATTGGGAAGATTTATATAACCAATTTCCAATATAATATGCATGATGCCTTCATGGCAACTCTATGGATAGGGTCATTTGTAGTTTCTTTATGACAAAGTCATTTGTAGTTGCTTTAAGATGGTTTCCATGGATTTTATGAATGTAATAGAATTATTTGAAATGGATCATTATATAACTTGTTATCTATTTTGGTACTTTTTGAGTAGAAGATTAGATTTATTAACTTGTAAGTTCTATTTTAATTAATTTTATATTTAAAATTATTAAAATTATAAGACATTATTATGGTTAAGGTGTAGGAAAACAACCTTAGTTAGAAAAAGAGTGGTTTAGATATGTTGTAGCATGTTTTTCTTTTTTCATTATTATTATTGTCATTTTTTTTTGCTTTTATTATCAAAAACTATAAATCACATTTCCAAAGTTGTTCACATATGAGAATCTAAAACAATTCATATATGACCCACAAGGGTGCTTCATATAGTCATTGTTGGTTCCTAATTGTTTCCAATTGTAAGATGCAAAGGTGACTTGATGAAGGCAACGCCCATGAGAAAACCCTCTTGAATGAGCCACTTACCTCTATGAAGGAAAATAAAATTTTAAAAAATCATAATCTATCCCTAATATATTCATTGTTTTCATCCATTAAACCAACCTAATAATAAAAAACCATAAAAGGATTATTTTTGTGTTAGGAAAATCCATATAACTAATTTTCAATCCAGGGGAAATAAAACTTAATATGTGTCTCTAGACATATATGGCATGCCCTCATGGAAACTCCATGGATATCCCCATTGTGGCTCTAGTTGCTTCATGGTGGCTCCCATGGATCTTATGGATACCATAGAATAGACAACCTCCCAATGTGATCCAAAATTGATCATTATATAATTTGTCATCTACTTTGGTACTTTATGGGTGGAAAAGTTGTAGTTATTGGCTTGTAGGGCCCATTTTAGGGGCACGCCCCATTTTGGTGATTTGGGGTCAAGAAACTTCCAAAGACCATTTAATGCCTTCAATGATTTTTTTGGGATCAAAACTTTACAAGAAAAGTTCCCAACCTATCGACATTATTCTACACATTGACAACTTTCCAACAACATGAAGTCAAACTCAATCGGAGTTTGTATGAATAAGTTATGTCTCCCACAAGTTGACCTATCATGTTGATTTCCATGATACCGAGTGGATGCCACATCAACTCCCATTACTCATGCATGTAGAGCTAGTCATGTTATGAATTTCAACATTATTCCAGAAGGTCCAAAACCCTCACCCTAATTGAAAGTTAAGGAATGCAAAAACCCTAACCCTAACCTTAGACAACTATCAAGTCATGTTAAATATTGGGTTGGTAGTAAAGGAAGGGGTTTCATTCTTATTGTATTGAGTATTGTTCCATAGTAAAGAAGAGCATTGAGAGTGGGATATTGAAGTATAGTAGAGGAAGTAGAAGATGTTGTAGTAGCTATATAAGTCATGGTGTCCATGGCACCTCCATAGTGAGTGCACTTTCTTCTTATTTGCATTTCATAACTAAGAAGAAAAGAGAAAGGCATAGGCCTCACCTTCTAGCTAGGTTTTTCCTATATTTGGTTTTCCTATGACACTTCTTGTGTTCATTGTATGGATGTTGTGTTATTTGCTTAGCTTCTTTCATTTTAGATTCAATTTATTTTAGTCTCATGTGGACTAATCTAGTAACATTAAATTTGAAATCTAAAGTAAAATATTAGGTAATAAGGTATTGTAGATTATTGTACGATTTGTTGTGATGAACTATTCCAGTGGAATATCCATGGATGTTTACAGATTATATTGGTATGAGAGAAAATTTCTTTAGAGTTTTTGTGGGAAGTTGTAGGATCCAGGAATTGACATAAGAATGAAGTCTCACAACCCTAGTAGTAACAATCCATGGGATGTATCAAAAGGAGAGATTTTGAAATTTGGAAGAACAAGTTGATGACATTTTTCACAACATGGCCATCCTCATGGAATCTCTAGAGGACAAGTTTGGACCTTTAAAGGAGTTTGATAGCTCTAGTTCAAAATTTAACTCATATGGAAAATTCAAAGATAACAAAGACTGAAGAAAGGAGTTGAAAAAAGATTCAGAGAAAGAGAGACCAAGTTTCAATGTCATCATGTCTTCCCAATCTCTATATAAAGTGGACGAAAAAGTGGACATCACACCCTACCAAGGCGAGATTGATGAACAATATTAAATTATATCAATGGTTGTGATAGTTATAAGTTTTTTCCAATGTTCATAACATAGAAGAAGAGAAAAATATTGGATTTTCCTAACGAAAGTTAGAGGGTCATCCCAAAACTTGGTGGGAAAGCCACAAAGGGACGGTTGGGCTAGGGGGGTGATACCCTAGTAACTAAGTGGGAGGTGTTTAAACCCCTCATCAAGTCCCATATCTACCCTATTGGGTACGAAGAGGACCAATGGATTTGTTGGCTTTACTTCTAGCGGAAAAAAAAGGTAAAGTGTACGAGTACATCAACGAATTCAAACAATTGACCATTTTGTTGGGTATATCTCCCAAGAAACCAAATGTACTCCTTAATTATTTAGGAGGTCTACATAGTCATTTAAATAGGCAAGTGATTCTCTTTAAACCTAGGATAGTTGATGAGGCTTTTGTGCAAGTATAATATCTAAAAAATATAGGTAGGAATAAAAGAAAACCAAGTGGTTTCAAGCATAAATACCACCAATATGCTTCCAAGGAGGGAAAAAAGAAGTGGAAAGGAAAGAACAAGAAGAAAACAACCACTGCACATCTATGCAAGGATCCAAACAACCAATATAAACATTGTAATATTGATGGTCGCATCGAATATAAGTAATGGAAGTTACATCTATGGCTAAATCGAAAGAACTGCAAGAAGGATGCCAAGAAAAAGAAGATGCTAGCCATGGATTCAGGAATTAGGTAGAGAGAAAGGAAGATGCAGATGAAAATATTATCTACATTACATTGAAGAAGGAAGTGAACGTAAGTATCCTCCATCCCAAGGAAGAGAAGAAGATGATTGAACTCTTCCATACTAAGATCCATTTCAAGTTCAAGACAAAGGTAGATGCTCTATTTTATTTCAGTTCATAGGCCAACCTCATAGCAAAATATCTAGTCAACAAGCTTGGATTGGAAGTTCATGACCATCCTTATCCATATCCTTTGGGATTGGTATATAAGGATGCAAATATCAAGGTCACTAATAAGTGTAAGATCAAATTTTCTATAAGTGAAAACTATATTGATGAAGTGGATGTACAAAAAGTACCACTTGATGTGTGTGGTGTAGTGTTTGGAAACCCTACATGTACATGAGGGTTGCAGTCTTCATGAGGAGATAAAACTAGTACTACTTGATCAAGAATGAGAATTCCTTCATCATCAATGCACACAAAGGAAAATGCAAGATCTCTCTACTAAGTGCTAACTAGGCCAAAAAATTGATCAATTCTAGTTGGAAGTTTGTATTGCTTTTCTTAAGCGAGAATCAACTAAGAGATAAATTGGTAAAGGTAACAACATATCTAAAGGGATGTACTAAAGAGAAGAAACATTATTTGGAATATATTTTGTAGGAATACAGAAAAGTGTTCTAAGAGCCTAAAGGATTTCCACCTAAGAGGGAAGTGGAGTATGAGATACAATTGTTCCTCGACTCCCCATTGCCAAACATTGAGTTGTATAGACAGTCCATATTGGAAGTAGATGAATTGAAGAAACAACTTATGTGACTATTGGATCAAGGAGTAATTCGATCAAGCACCTCGTCTTGTAGGTCACCCATCATCATAGTACCCAAGAAGGATGGGACTTAAAGAATGTGTATCGACTATAGATCTTTAAATAATATCACCCTCGAGAATCGGTACACTCTTTCTAGGATCAATGACTTGCTAAATCAGTTGTAGCATGCCAAGTACTTCGTCAAGTTGGATCTCATTGTCAAGATACCACCATGTATAAGTGAAAGAAGAAGAAAATTGGGAGAATACCTTCAAGACAAGGCAAGGAATATATGAATGAGTGGTAATTCCTTTTCGCTTATGTGATGAACTAGTTATAATTGATGTGTTGCATGTCTTTCTAAATTCATTTATAATAGTGTACTTAGATGATATATTGAGTTTTAGCTCTACTTTGGAATATCATATCTCATATCTCATGCATGTGTTAGAGACCCTGAAAAAGAATCAACTACAGGAAAACCTTAGGAAATGTGAATTTTCTCATTAGTTATTGTTGTATTTGAGGTATGTGATTGGTGGAGTGAAATTTTTAAGTACCTAAATAGATCTGAATATAAATCTAAAAATAAATCCACAATATCAACAAGAATAATCCAAACCATTCACCAAATATTGAACACAAAAAATAGTTAAAACCCTTGAGGTAGGGTAACACCATATATTAATCCTTAAGGAAGGATAACACTCATCAAGCAATGTTTGATACATTCACAATATTTTTCACTCTACTTCAATACATTGCTTACACTTATTTATATAGCTCTCTCTATCTCCTAGGAACCTTCTAGAGAGTCTTCTCACATTTATTATATGTAACTACCATAATGGATCTTATTTAATAATATAGTGGACCTAGTCCACCTTACATAGAATATACATAACCACATTCTCATTGGGTACCTCCCTATGTGCCCCATATTACCTATGTAGGTATACTACATTCCCTCCCCCTTCACATGTTTCGTCCTTGAAACACATGAGGAAACCATACAATATGACCGGCTAAGAAATGTAGCCAATTGGTACCAAGTACGACCATCCATCCATCCTATTGGAAGCCAAACATGTTGTCCAACTGTTGCTTGGCCACCATGATCTTTCTTTGCATCATGTCAGAGTTTCCATGTAATTGTTTCTCTAGTTTTATATCTTCTTGGAGTGTTATTAGTCATCCATGCACCTCTTGATTTGTTTCCTTTCTGGTTCCTTGTTGGTGCATAAATGTGTTGATGCTCATGCCCTTGCCTTGATGATTGTTGTTTCTCTATGTGGTGTGGATTGTGATATACAACAACTGTAGGAATCTGTCCTTTTTTCTTCAAGTTTTCAACACATTGTGTCTTTGAGTCAATGACCTCCTTATTTTCCTTATTGTGTCCTTCATGTGGTTTTGCTTCATCTCCTTCTATAGACTCTACCTCTGATTCAACTTCAAACTCTGCAATAACTTCTTTGTTGGCCTTCGTGGGCCCATCTTTCTTACTAAGAGACACATCATGCAATGTGATTTTATTTTTCTTGTACCAAAGCTTTAAAAACTTATTTTGAACATTAATATTAATTGTACCAACTGAGTCCATCCAAGGATATCCCAAAACAATATCCACATCATCCATATCTATAGCATAAAAATATGAATACAACACATATTTATCCTTATTGAGCTTCAAATCTTTAAAATTTTGGACATTTTCACTCACAACCTATGTGCCTTGAACATTCTTTACAGGAACTTCCAGTCTATTAACCAACTGAATATTGATAAAATTATGCATGCAACTAGGGTTAATAGAAATAATAACCTTCTCCTTATGAATACAACCATGAACCTGTAATATAGACTTGCCACATGAAAATAAACCCTTGGTTCTCTCTGTATACTTATTTTTTCCATGATACCACCTATCTAACAATATTTTTTCAAATTCTCCATTGGAGAGTGTCATCATTTCCTTATAATCAAGCAATTTCCACCAAATGGCAGCATCACCTTGTAATTTGAGAGCTTCCCAATAGGGCCAATTCTCTTCCCATGCTGACTTTCTTTCTTTAATGAATGATTCAATACTAGGGCCATTAAAAAAGGCCGAATTTAAAATTCTCATAACTTTACTTCTCGGACTCTGTTTCGACCGACTGTTTTTTTGAAATTGGGTATTTTTTTGAGAAGAATTCAAATATCCAATTGCTTTGGCTTAATTATTCTCAGAAAGTTTTATATATGAACCTGAAGTGCACTGCCCTCTTTTTTCTTTATAAAAAATATGCAAAAAGAGCCAAAAAATTCTCCCCTTCTTTGTCCAAGGAAAGTGCTCTGATACCACTTGTTAAGAACCCAAATATTGAATAAAAAATAACCATAGTAGATATACAAGAAAAATATGCAAAATCTCTTTTATTATTATCAAACCCTTAGGGTAGGGAAACACCATACAATGGATCCTATTATGGGAGGGATCATCTCATGTTCACTTGTCTCTTCGAGGGGGCATCCTCCTATTGAGCTACCACCTCAAATACAATACTTCTCAACTTCTCCCAGTACATTGCTTGAACCCCTTTATATAGTTCTACCAACCACCTAAGAACATTCTAAAGGATGAACCTTCTAGTAAGTCCTTTTACATTTATTATATATAACTACCATAGTGGGCATTATTTAATACTATAGTGGACCTATTCCACCTTACATTGAATGGTCTCCACTATTATCACTATGGGCCCTCTGAGCCCCCCACTACCTCTCTAGCTACCTAACAGCAAGTTTCCTATTTTCTTCGTTGATACATCTCAGCTCCACTTCACTCAACCATTCAATCAGTCCATCTACCTCATCAATTTCCTCTGGTGTATCATGGCCAGTACTATCAAGGTTGTTCCCTCTCAGTCATCGATTTTGTGGTTATATTAAATCAAAACACAATTACATTTCTCATAACATTAACATATGATGTTTGTGCATAATTACAGTCTTGGGGGGAAATGGGGTGTTACGGGTGTATATAACTAAGTATGCATTAGATGGAAGTGTTCAAAGACATAAGGCTCGATTAGTTTCCAAAGGATTTTCTCAAGTTGAAGGGATTGACATGATAAT
The DNA here is from genome assembly GCA_009831015.1 of Picea engelmannii. NCBI lineage: Eukaryota > Viridiplantae > Streptophyta > Pinopsida > Pinales > Pinaceae > Picea > Picea engelmannii. Next base: position 13,745 of record ML784197.1, on the reverse strand, counting down.
GAAACCTTTGCCTCTATAACCAAAATGAATTTCATCCACCTTTTTCAAGCCCTTTCCACCTCACATAAATGGGAGGTCTATTAGATGGATGTTAAATCCACCTTCTTCCATGGGGATTTGCAAGATAAAATTTACATAGAATAACCACCTGGCTATGTTTAGAATGACTCTAGCCTTATTTGTTACCATAAGAAATCTCTCTCTGGTCTTAAAATGGATAGCTTTCTTCTTGACATTGACTTTTATAGATTTTATTCTAAACCCAATGTCTATATAAATAAATTATGTAACCATCTCATAATACGTGTTCTTTATGTTGATGACCGTATTCCCACTAGTAGTGACCCCAAACTTTTAATCCGTGTGAAATCCAAACTTAAGAATAAATTTGAAATGACATGTACTTAAGTTATTTTCATTATTTCCTTGGCCTCCAAGTATTGTAAACCAAGGAAGGAATTTGTCTTTCCCAGTCTAAGTATGCATGTGACCTTCTTAGCATCATTCAAATGGAAGATTGTAAACTAGTTGCTTCTCCTTTTCAGTCTGGAGTCAAACTTGCTACCGCATGTACTACACCTGAAGTAGATTCCACTTTGTACCATCGATTAGTTGGTATCCTTATGTATTTGGCTCATACATCCTGATATTCCCTTTATTGTTAGTCTTGTTTCCCAATATATGAAAACAACCCATAAGAGCCATTAGAAAGCGAAAAAAAAAAAAGGATACTTACAGCTCAAGGGGGGCTCCTTTGTTGGTTGGTACTAATTCTAATTGGATAGCAACCCTAGTGATCAAAAGTTATAGGTTTTTTTTTAGTCTTGGTTTCATACCTATCACTTGGGCTTATAAGAAACATCAATCTCTTTCTCTTTCTTCATCAGAAGAAAAGTATCGAGAAATGGTTAATGTAAGTCAATAAGCCTTGTGGCTTCAACAGATCCTTTCAAAGTTTGGATTCTAGCGGCAGCATCGAACCACACTCTAGTGTGAAAATTAGAGTGACATCCAACTTGCCAGAGATCTATTTCAACATCAATGCAACAAACACATTGAGCTACACATGCACTTCATTAGAAATATTATTTAAGATTGCATTCTCAAAGTGCTCTTTTTCCCTGCAAATGATTAAATTGCAGATATTTTCACAAAGTCTCTTACAATGTTAGAAGTTCATGGAGTTGTAATTAAGGAAGGATAGGCTCTAATGCCTCATTCATTCTCCAAGTGTGTCACCTTTGTAAATCCTCCAATCCTATCCCAAGTTGTTCCTAAAGGGGGGTGTTAGGATATTTAGACACTTGGGAGTTATCTAAGATCAACTTGGTCTAATGTGTCTTTAGGTAAAGTGTGTTTCCTTAGAGTATGCATTTGTAGTTATGTAATATGATGGTCATTATATGTTCTAAACATAAATTGATTTGATGGTTCATATTCTCCTCAATATTATCGATCTATGGCTTGACATCTAATTGGTTCATGATCTCTATTTAAAGAGCATGGAGAGTCATTTGTTGATGGTCGATTGTGAGAAAATCATATGTAAAATAAATTTCTTTTGCATTAATATATTGTCTCAAGTGGCCACGTTGGTTAGGGTCGTGGACTATTTCCCTCTTTGAGGTTTTTAACCATGTAATACAACATTGTGTTGATATTTGATTTGTTTCTATAAGAGGTTGCTTAAGGTATTCAACCTATGTGGAATATCATGTTTTTTCAAACAAAAATGACCAGACTTTTATATCCATCTTGAATAGACCTGTCATTGCTCTTTTCAACCAAAGCTATGAATTTCTTAAAAGTATTAAATACATCAACTTTTCTTTTAAGTAAGTAGACCCAAACCTTTATGGAGTAATCATCTATAAATGTCACAAAATATGACGATCCTCCAAAAGAAACTATAGGGGATAGTCCCCAAACATATGAATGAATGTAATCAAGGATATCTTTGTTTATATTCCTTCTTGTTTTAAACTTATGTCTACAATGTTTTCCAAAGACACAATACTTGCAGAAATTCAAATTCAGAAACTTTAAACTTAGAAGTGACTTATGATCAACCAGTACCTTAAGCCCTTTCTCTCTCATATGACCCAAACGTTGATGCCATAAATAAACAAAGTCACTTGCATCTTCAGATGCTACCACTACTTGATTTAATTATGTCTTTTCTTCAAGTTGATAAAGGTTCCCAATCATGTATTCCTTCATGACTACTAAGATTCCTTTGGACACCTTTAGTACTCCACCTTGAGTTGTACACATGTAACCAACAGAATATAGAACTCCCAAATATATCAAGTTCTTTCTAAGTTCGGGTACATTCCTTACATATGTTAATGTTCTTACAAAACCATCATGCATTTTAATCTGGACGCTACCAACTCCAACAATTTTACAAGAAAAATCATTTCCCATAAAAACAACACCATCATCAATAGATTGGTAAGTTGAGAACCAATTTCTATGAAGAAACATGTGGTTGGACGCACCAGAATCTAATAACCAATGCTGATGTTGATTTGAAACATCACAAGTAGACAATACATCATCAACCATACCTGAATCGAAACCTGAATTTTTTTCAACTAAATTAGCTTCATTTTCTTCTTGTGTGTAATCCTCTTTGGACACATTCTGTCTTTTCCAGCAATCCTTCTTGAGATGCCTTTTATCGCACAGTTTGTAGCTATGTCAAATGGCTATAAGATGGAGGTCAAACTGGTGTAATAGGAACCTATCCCACCCAATGTCACCACGATGGGGAGGTTCTTTCTCTTTAAGGAGGTTAGGCCCAGGGGAGACGTCCCCGGTAACCTGGAGTTTTGAAGAGGCAGAAGTTAAAAGGACAAAGGTAAAGTTCCCCCTTCACAGGTCACCACCAAAACAGATAATCCTGGCTAAACAACCAATAATGAAGTGAAGCCCCAAAGAAGAACACATGCCCAGAACAAAGCAACAACAAACCAATATATGCAAGCTATAATTCAATGGGTTAGTACTTCATAAGACTATCTGATATTAAAATAAGCAATTATGGAAATAAATATTGACAAAGTCAATGTTTATTAATATGGAAAATGCAAATAATATCATTTCCTCAATAGATACTGAAATGAGATGGCATTCAATGTAACAAATCAACACAACATCAATTTATGCCTAAATCGCCATTTAATCGCTTCTTAAACAGGATGTTGTTGCATAAAGATGAGATATTCAAGCATGACGTCAGCAACTTTAGGGTTAGCAGTTAGTTAGGTTTTCAATTTAGAAAAGAGTTTGAGAGTTTGTTTGATCACTTTCACTTCAACACTGGAGGTCTAAGATCAGTGCCTTTGGGCTAATGGAGTCAATTTAGAAGAGGACGCAAGGGTTGAAGGAGGACGGCTAAGGACTAGAAAGAAAAGTTCTGAAGTGCTGCTATGGCAGGGCCCCAGAATCAAATCCCTAGGGGAGAGAGGCTCACTCCAGTGTTGCTAAATAAAGGCCTCGTTCTCTCTCCTCCTTTCTTAGGTTAACTTGGCAAAAACAGCTAGCATGAAAGATAAATCAAGACAAGAGAATGTAGTGAGGGAGAGTGTTGCTACAACAAGGCTCTATCACTAAACCCTAGAAGAAGAATGGCCCTAGGTGTAGATAACCTAGGCATGGGACGTCCCCTCCTTCTTGACTTCTGGAAAGTACGGCTAGCTCAGGGAGAAGAAGAAATGAGAGTGTAGCTATGGCTAGGATGTTTCTTCCTTCTTCAATGGCTGAAAATTTCTCTTTTAGGGGACATGAAACAAGGACCTACTTGTGTGCTTGTCACCTAGGGTTTTGATTCAGCAAATTTATAAATACATGTAAGAAAATAAGACTACAACCATTCAATCAAGAATTTTTGCAGAAAAATACTTACAATTCATCAAGAAATAACCATACAAACCCTAGTTGTAACACCTTCCTTCAAGAGAAAAACCATAAAATGCCAAAAAATGTCTTCCTTCAACAATTGTGCCTCACTAAACCAGCAAAAATACCCAAGTAGGGCGCTAAAATCAGACCTCACTAATGAGTGAGTGATGTGTTATGATAAAATGAGGCTAAAACTCCTCAATATATACTGTATCAATGACCTTAATTAACTTTTAGGTCA
>ML784196.1:337435-349462 GCA_009831015.1 Picea engelmannii | reverse complement strand
TTGGCTCATTACCCCTTAATTGGGGCATATTATATTAGTAATGTTATTTTATTTATGTCGGCTTTAGGCCATTAGTTGTAATTATACCTCCTAGTCTCCTATATATACCAAGGAGACATTTTCATTTTGAATCATCTTGCACTGGAACATTTAAGTGGGGTAAAAGTAGTTCGTCCCCTCAAAGAGGCTTATTATCTGAAATTGTATCTTTTTCAAGGCGTTGAGTACTTTTTCTGAGGTTTTTCTATGCTATATTGGTATTTGGTTCTTAACATAAAACAACCAACACACAAATTAAAAGTACCCATTCCTTTTATTATAATTGCCAACAATTTACAGTCATCATAGAGAGACATAACACACATCTACACAGACAAAATTCTCAATAACAGACCGAATCCAAGCATCATAGAGCCATAATTTGGTTCATACAACAGAGAATCAACATGGATGTTGAGAAAAATAATCATACCTATGGGAAAAATGCTTAATTGGTGAGTTGGTTGAGCCTCCCTTCCAAAAACCTAAAATCGTGGAGCTTCACAACCAACAGAGCGAAATTGCAACAATAGAGAAATGTTAGGGTGATGGACGATAGGGAAAGTATGGACTGAAGTGCAGTAAATGCATGTCACTTCCATAACCTTTCCCCATTCAATTCGATGTATGAGACAACCAAATAAACATAAAATTCACCAATGATCAAACCATATAACCAATGCATATTCAATGCCAAACCATCGTGAAATATGAGATGATATCCATTGTATAGTGCGCCGCCCAATACAGTTTACATGTTAAACCTTTCCATAACTCCAAGAAATAATACATATTAACAATGCTATATGTGCCTCCATTCAAATCTAATGAAATTCATATAGTCCATTAACCAACAAATAACATAATAATTAGGACTAACACTAGTATCCCTTAACTTCATTTGAAAATTGCATGTAATCCCTTTACATAGTTCATTTCCCTTTTCCATACTTTGGACCCTTTTGTATTTTTTTCTTTGTTTTGACCATGCTACCATTAAATTATCCCTTGCATAAATGTGGCTAAGTAATCAACATAAGAATTAGTAAGAAAGTTGTAACATAGCAGTTGTAACAACATCATCATCATAACCATAAAACTGTATTGTGTCTCAAAAAACATCCCACAATAATGCATTATCCACCTATCATCACGCCAAATGACACCAAGATTGTATCGTAAAAAATGTAGGACTATGTAGGTAGCATCCAAAACAACAGCAAAACATGTGTAATATGTCTATCCTTGTGCCTCTAGTCTACAAGGGGGTCCCACCTACTAGTATTATATTATTAGCATAGTTAAATAATAACGCTTTAGCAATACTTTGCGGTCAGAATTCATCATTATGATTTTAATCATCAACAAAATAACGACTCCAAAGGGAAATATGTTTCCAACAGATTAAGAAATCAGAATGGCTAGTTTCGTAGACCAAGTAACATCAGATCAAGAAGATATAAACCAAAATGATTATGCAACAGAGGGAAGTGAATGGATTTAAGGGGAAAATGACCAGGAATTTGGGAATAACTCATGGAAAATGTTAAGTATTATGGGGTCTATCCATGTAAGCATAATAATTCAACTAAAAATTGTTCTTGACTTCAAGTAGAAATTTTTTCTAAACTTTCTCTTTTGAATCTCAAAATGGATGAAGAAAAGGAAAGCAAAAGAGGGATAAAACCAACTATCTCATAAAACAACAGTGGAAGCAAATAAAAATTTCAATGATGCATTGAAGGGGAACATGATGACAACTATGTAATCTTGATTGTTATTAATTAACAATAATTTGCAGAAGAGTCATTGTGGCAAAATTGATCCAACATTTCATTTTGACGAGAAATGAAGTAAAAAAGAACAGAAAGAAAGAAATGTCATAACATAAATGAAACAACAAAAATGAAATAAGCATAAATGAAATGACAGAAAAAGAAATAGCAGAAATGAAAAAATACTAATGTGAAAGATGAAATGAAAACTACTAATGTAAAAGCAGAAATCAAAACTACTCAAATACAAAAACATTCCAAACTACGTTAAACTCTTCAAGTTGGTTCCACGTAATGTTTTAAGTGGGAACCACTAGTGTTGTAAGAAAACAATCGCTCTTGTGAGTCCTTTAGAATATAAGAATTTGCACCCAAGACAAAATCCATCTTAAAAGGACCCATCCGTAATTTTTGAAACTTTGAATGCCTTCCTCTATCAACATGAGTTGAATCCCACAATAATACCTTCTCATTGACTTTAAATTTGACAGCTTTGACACTCTTGTTGAAATAGTTTTTAACAGTCTATTGTCTTCTCTTTATATTTCCAAGGCAAACGTCCTTTGCTCCTCTAAAGCCAAAAGTGCATTCATTCTTTGAGAAACATCAGAAGAATTTAATTATTCGACTTGTAGCATTAACCTTAAGGAGGAAAGTTCCGGTTCAATAGGAAGAATGGCTTCTTGACCATAAACAAGATGGAAAGGAGTTCAACCAGAGCTCACCTTGGTGGTAGTTCAATCTTCCCAAAGGATGTAAGTGGGGAGAGTGTGTCATTAATGAGGCTTATTTTCAATGAGCCTTTTGATAATTCTTACTAGATTCTTATTAGTAGACTCGGCATGCCCATTTCCTTGGGGATAATAAGCTGATGAGGTAAAAATTTTAACCCCCAACTTAGATAAAAATTGGGTCAGCTAGCATAAATAAAAGTTGGACCATTGTCTGTAATAATTTCCAAAGGAAGACCAAATCTGGAAAAAATTTTATTTTCAAGGAAAGAAATCACCTGGTCATCCTGCGAATGTTTAAATAGGACAACTTCAGTCCATTTTGTAAAATAGTGTGTGGTTGTCAAGATAAAGACTTGTCCTACTGAAGATGGAGGATTAATAGGACCAATAAATTCCAAACCCCATTTTGAAAAAGGAAAGTCCGGGGGGACACGTTGTAAAGGCATGGCTGAAAGGCGTTCTTTCCCAGCAAATTTTTGGCACTTGTCACAAGATCTCGAAAAAACATAAGAATCACAAAAGATTGATGTCCAACAATATCCTTTTCTAATAATCTTAAAAGCAATAGTTTTAGCATAAAAATGACCTCCTACATGAATAACATAATTTGAAGAACCATGATTTTCTTGCAACAATTTTTGGGCTTCCTCATTGTTTACACAACGAAGAAACATACAATCGGCAGGTATTCTAAACAAAAAGTCTCATATAATGACGTATCTAGTATATTCAAGGTGGATCCTTCTTCTTTGATGAGTGTCTAAGTTTTCTGGACATCTTTGATTTTGCAAATAGTAAACCAATTTTTTGTACCAAGGATGTTCAGACACAAGAAGGATTTGATTATCAATGTAGAACAGTGTTGATAGAGATCTATCGTGTTCATCAATTTCTTCACTAGTTTCAGCATGCTGAGCTAAGTGAAGGGCTAAGTCACGTCCCTTGATGGTGTTAGAAGTCACAATAGTTAAATCATGGTCCTGGATCTTGGCAAGAAAATGTGAAAGATTCCTTCAAATATAACTCTGTGAGAGCAAAAACTTGACAGTGGGTAAAGGGACTTTTACCAATGTGTTCTTACCTAAGATGAAGTGGAAATTTTTTTCAACATCTTTAATAAGAGAGAAAGAATGCTTTTCAATAAAAGAATATTTAAAATCATCATTAGACAAGATTTGACTCATGTAAGCCATTGGTTTTTCATTACCTTCATCATCACATTGCATGAGCATAGCAGAAACTACTTCCTCTGTGGCATTAATATATTTCATAAATTCCTTCTCAACATCCGGCTTCGCCAAAACCAGTGTGGAACTAATTGATTTATTGATCCATACAAAATCATTTTAGACATCAACTGTCCAAGAAAATGAATGATCTTCCTTAAGTAGATTATGAATTGGCTTGACCATTATAGAAAAATCAGGAACAAACCTATGGGAAAACTTAATAACACCCATGAAAGCTTGAACCTCCTTTCTTGGAAGTGGGAAGAGGCAGATTTAGGATAGAAACAATCCTTTCAGGATCAATGCTTATTCCTGAATCAAAGACAGTCTGTCCAATGAGCTTACCCTTGGTAACACCAAAAATATACTTAGAAGGATTTAGAGAAATGCCAAATTTCCTGCATCGCATGAGAACTCTTTTAAGATGACCAAAATGATCTGATCAATTTTTAGAATACACAGTTAAGTCATCAAGATAGATCTGAATAATCTTGCCGATCAAATCATCAAAATCTATTTGCATAGCTCTTTGAAAAGTGGAACCTGCATTAGATAAGACAAAAGGCATATGTTCATAAGAAAAAGTGCCCCAATGAGTAATAAAAGTGGCGTTATATTTATCTGCACTTTTTACCTTGATTTGATTGTAACTAGAAAAATCGTCAAGTAAGGATGTCATCTATGACCTTGCAACTTGCTGCAAAATAATTTCCATATTAAGGAGAGGAAAGTGATCTTTTATACTATGCCTATTCAATGCACGAAAATCTATACATAATCTAATTTGACTAGTTGTTTTCCGAACGAGAACCAAATTGGAAACCCACTTAGAATACTTAATTGGGAAAATGATCCCAGCCTTCAAGAGTTTTTCGAGCTCCTTTTGAATAGTTTCTTCCAGTGAAGGGTTAATGGGTCTTTGTTTTTTCCTAACTTGTTTTATGCCCTCCTTGATAGGAGTGGCATGTTGTATAAGAGCAGGATCAAAACCATGAAGATCCTCATAAGACCAAGAAAAAACATCTTAAAATTCACCAAGCAGCTTGGAAAAATTCAATTTTTCTTCATCAGAACATTGGGAACCCATTTTAACATTCTTTGGATACTTGGGTGTTCCAATGTTCAAGGAAATTGTTTCACCCACTTTCATTTTTGAATCCTCTTCTTTATGTTTTTCTTTGTTGCCTACATCACTCGATGAAAATGAACTTTCTAGAGGAGTCAAGCCTTTAAGAATTTTGTTATCTTCCATCGATATGATTTCCTTTAGATTATAAGGTTCATTTTGAATGAAAGCACATATGCTCTCATCACTAGGAAATACCTTCCATGAATCTATGTTGTCGGGGATGTGCGGATGATACAAATATTGAAAGGTACAATCAGGTCTTTGTGGAAGAAGTTGTCGAGTAGGAGAGGCTGCAAAAATAGCTAACCTGTTAGCCATAGAGTTCAATTCCCTTTTAACATGAGTGATGTTGAAATATAGTAAGCTTGGGATAAGTACCCAAAACGTTTGGGTATAAATTTTCATTAACTTGTTTCTAGGATAGTATATCTTATGTACAAGGTTTACAACAGGTTAGGAATCCCAAAAAAATGTAAGGTGACCACAACCCATATTATAAGAATGTTCAATGCCTAGTAGTAATGCTTCAAATTCAATGACATTGTTTGTGCAAGCAAACACTAACCTATAGGAAAAGTTATGAATCTTACCCACAGGAGAGTATAAGATAATACTATCTTTGTTTCCTTCATTGGAGCATGAACCATCAAAGGGCATATGCCACATCCCATCCTCTAAGTTGATTTGTTCCAAGGTAGTGTTTTCCTCATCTGCAAACATGGAATACACTCCTAGGTTATCCTTGATATAATTCACATTAGGCTATGGGATGCTTTCTATGTAAGGTGAAATTATCCCTTCTCTTAGGACTATGATGTTTTTACCATTCCGAGGAACAAATAAGTGTGTCTCGTCGAGTGAGAGGTATCCACTGTTAGAGATTTCCAATATCTTCCTAAGATTATCGAGTAATTAATCAGTGACATCTATTACTTGAATATTAAGGATTTTCCTTATTTTAGGATGTGCGCATAAAACCAAGGTCACATCCTTGATTTCACCTATGGTCATTTGTTGTAAACTATTATAAGAGAGCATGCTTCTAGCGTTTTCATTTGTACAAGACAACCCTATCTCTTCCATAATAATTTTTGACATTACACTTGGGCCTGAACCGTCGTCAATGAGACAACAATGGGAAATCTTATACATAATATTTACATAAATATAAAATGGGGGGTTTTTAACAGGGTGTCTAAAGTTATGTACACCTATGTTATTTACAGACAAATCCTCTTCATCTACCTCTTCAGATAGGTTGGCTACAACAAAATATTTTCCTTCCATGAAATGTTTTAGATGTTTCTGTTGTTCATGGATGACAACCATGTACAGGAGGGTAGCATCTACTTTGATGTTGTCCAACTGATTTAGAATGTTGTATTTGGAAGAGGGAAGAGGGGAGGTAGTTCCTTGACCACCAGGATCCTTTGGAATCTGAGCAATAGCAGTTGGTGAAGATGAGATTGGGCTAGAAGAAGTGCGGGGAGGATCATATTTTCTTTTTGGAGCATAGGATTTCTTCCTAGTATTTATGATCATGACATCCTCTAGCTCTGCAAAGTCGAGGACGACAATAGTAGTTTCAAGTATTTTACCAAATATTTTATCTCTGACACTCTTCTTTACCTCACATGTACTTTCCTCATGGTGTTCCTCGCAAAAGTTACACCAACTATGAGGCATGATAGCTTTAGGCTGAAAATTATTTTCATTTGGATTTCTAAAGGGGGGTGTAGAAGAAGATGAAGCTCCATGAGTAAGAGAGAAAACATTTCCTTTCCTCTAATACACTATCACTTGATTATTCATGTCTTGTACAAACTGTAAGAGGGAGGACATGTCTGTCTGTTTAACTGAGTCTCCCTTAGGAAGACATGTTCTTTCAAGTTGTTCTTCATACTCTAAACAAGTGTGCAGAGTGGAACCAAAGTTATCAATGGCCTTTTCCTCAATCCTATGATGGTAAGGGGAAGGTAATGCATTATAATAATGCATGAAAGAGGCATGGTTCTGAGGAAAAATGAGTTTAGGGATTTGGTTGTACAATTTGGTGAAATTCAAGTTGAAGGACTTGATAGTCTCACCATCCTTATAAGTGATGTTATTGTACTCTCGTAACTTCTCGGCTGGTCTTTTGGATTGCCCATAGGTATATTTGAACTAATAGAATAACTCCTCCCAAGTATATAAAATCTTAGGAGGGAGATCAAAGAAATTGGTCACAACCTTCCCTTCAAGGGAATTCACAAATAAGCGCATACAAGTATCGTTGTCATTCGCTCCTATTTTGTGATAGGAATTAGAAAATGCCACCAAGTGTTCATTCATAGTGACAATGCTATTCCCTAAAAACCTATGGATATTCTCTTTGAATTTAGGAAGTGGACGAGTAGTAGGTACTAGGTTAAGAGGGGAGGAAACATGCCACAGGGTAGTTGTAGCATCTTCTTCAAACTGAAAAATCCCATACCTTTTAATGACTTTGGTTGGGTTTGTAGTAGATTGGATAGTGACTTGGTGATTATATAAGCTACCAATCACTGATGAGGATGAATATTGAAATGAAGAATCACCTCTAGTTCCACCAGAGCCACCACTAGATGCCATCTTGTGAATGATAGGTAAGGGAGAGAAAGACGAACTAGATAAATTGGACAAAGTTCTCCTTAGAGCACTTTGTTGGGTTGATAAAACAACGTTCCTTCTTCCTATTTCAGAAAAAGGATTAATTTTTGATGATAGACCTCTTCTTCTCCTAGAGATATGAGGGTCTAAGGACATGAAAAAAAGATCAAAATTGTAGGAAAAGGAAATATATGGCTGATTCCTAGGTTGTATTTTCCTAGCTTCCCAACGTTCTTGGACACTTATGTCTTGTTCAATTGTTGCCCATGAGTGATTAAGCTCAACACACGTATTAGTGGTATGTAAGATGGTATTAAAAATGTTTAAAGAAATGTTGGTATGATCTTGAATACCGGGATCAATATTGGGTTGTCTTGCAACATGTAAAGTCATGAAGAAAAGAAATAGTCAAAGGATAAATATGAGAAATGTAAATATATTCAATGATAAGCAAGCATAGAATCAACCAAAGAGATATGGAAGATCTCCCTAGTATGGTTGCCAAATAAATGTTGAGGAAAAGATATGAAATAATCTTACTTAATCATTTTCAGATCTTGCTTGGCTAAGGAAATATAGACGGGAATATCACCCTATGTTTATATCTTGAAAAATTGTTTCCCAATCCACAAGTATTAGTTACAAGGGCTTAGGTTGATTTTTTGAAGTAGAAAATTGTTGTAAAATTCAACATTTTTATAGAATTTTCTGAATATAACAGATGCAAAAGTAAACATGGAGACAAAAAAGAAATTACTAAGTCACATATTAACAGAGATGAGACAGAATAGCAATCTCTTATTTCATTCCAAGAAATCAAAAGAATCGCTCTCTTTACAAAATTCCCTGAGGGAGTTTGGACCAAAGTCAAATTTAGATGTCCCAAATGAAAACCATACAAAAGGACTTCTGACAGAAAGTAAAAAACTGAACTTTAAAAGTTGGATCAACTTAACACAGATTGTTTCCCACTCGACTCTGAACAATATCCTTTATCAGTCATGAAATTTAATTCATAAACAAACAAGTATACACAGACTATCAAAGATAGATCAACACCTCTGAAAACAAGTGTCTAAATGATGTAATTCATCTTTGAATCTTGTTTTCTACAATAGGACCCTGCTCTCATAAAAGAGAATTAGGATTTTAATGAATTTAGGAATGAATGAAAACTGAACTATCTCAATAAAACTCAAGAGAAAACCATAGTATGCTTTCTCCTTCTATTCTCATAATTTGAAAATTAAATATGAGTGATATTTTAAACTATATCCAAGCATATAATATCCAAAATATCCAAAATATCCAAAAATAGTGCGTTGTCCAAAACTTCAGGAGTCAACTATTCTCAACAAATCAATAATAAAATGTACTCAAAAATCATATTTGCCATTTCCGGAGGCAATTTTCCCTTTGTTGTTGTTGTCTCCCTTTGACTTTCCTGAATTAGCCTTAGGTTGTGTGGAGCCTTGAGGCTTGATATCACTGATGACATGAGAACAATCATCTCTCAAGTGCATGTAGGATGAAACATATTTGGTTGAATCACTTGAGGGAGAGGAGGGGGAAGCAACAACTTTTCCTTTTTCATGCCTGTGATGGGATTCAATTTTGATTCTTTTTCTTGCGTGGGAGGAATGTATGTGTGAGTGCGTAGGGGAAATTTGGACATTTTTCTTGACAGGTGGAGGAGGAGAAGGTAGAGACAAAATTTTCTAGCCACGATGTTGGGATATTGTTGGGTAAACAATCTCCTGCCATCCGTCATTCTCGGTAATTTTAGGTTGCAATGAAACATGAGGGGGGACAGGGATACTAGGGACATGTTCAGGTTGGAATGGAGGCATTTCTAGTCTAGGTTGGACTACCCCTTGTCCAATCCAATTTAAAAATCCATCTTGGAAGAGTTGGTTTAAATCTTGTAGATCTACATCAAAATGTATCGAGAATCTTGGTTTTCTAAGCCCTCTGTTCCAATTCCCTTTTCACCTATTATTTCGACCATGGATTCCTCTGTTGAAGAAGCTCATCATGTATGTAGAGTCTATTAGCAACTATCTTCTTAAACAAACCATACATGACATCTCTTAATATGAAACAAAGTTTGGCTCAACAATCACATCAGACCCATGCAATCCAATCCATAAAATTCATTTAATAATGGTCAATGAGAAGGGGATGAATAAGGGTTCTGGGATATCTAAGGGTGTTGTATTGAGTAGAAAAGTGATAAAATTAAAGGGAGTAAGAACATTATTACTACTCAACAAATAATTAAACAATCGATTGTGTTACAATAAAAAATCATATCAGTTGTGATCCATATCTATGTTATTTTTTAATTGATGTAACACAGAGTTTCCATTTAATTTTAATTTAATTTTAAGAACAGGGCATGCAAAGTGAATTTGGAATTGTGAGGGGATTCGTAATAAGTGAAGAAGTGATAAAATGATAGGGGATTTAATTGATATTGTTCATAAATCAAATTAAATAATCAAAAATCATAACTCTGTATTAAAATCAATCCAAAAGCACCAACATTCATTGTTCCTCGATTGTATAAAATACTTCTTGCTATTTCAATAACTAAATTTCCGAGAATTCCTTAATTCATAACAGTCTGTGTAATCATAACTTATAAAAAAAAATTCCATTCAACAATACTATTTAACAAAATGTTGATCCCTTCTTCCTTTTTTTTAAATATAATCAAAACATGCACAACAATATGCTCAACGTCTATCCCTGATAATCCATAATGCACCACGATAACAATCAACATCCATTGTTTACCAATAAAAAATCGGGCCCAATTAAAATATAAACAGGTCTCTTTTCAAAACGAGAACATAATTCAAAATATGCTCGATTATACACATGTCTTCATCATATCAATCACAAAATATTGAAATGAAATGACAATCAACCCAAACATAAAACCCAAGCCTTATTTATGTGGGTATAACTTCCTTTTAAAACAATTGGTAGTTTGTATGATGGTACCAATATAATATACGAAGCGAACAGAACCAACTGACACACATGAATCTTTTAAACTTTCCAAAACCTTGATCGGGCTTAGAAAAAGAAACAGAGTTGTTTTCATATGAAATCAAGACCACAATGGATAAAACATAGTGAGCTAAACCATAACAAATAAGAAGACAACCCTCGACTATTTGCAACCGTTCGTTTGCATTCTTGTTTGTTTAAACAGTTTTATCATAGAAGGATTAGACAAAGACTTCATGAGAGATAAAGTGTATTTAAAATACTTCCATAACCATTTAACTGATAACCCTAGAAGGTTCCCTAGGAGAGAAAAGAAAATTAGAGTGCAAATTGGGCTTTGTCAAAATCAAATGCAGGGAGGCAACAAGAGCCCCATTCATATTTTAAACAAAAACATAGAGAATCGAGAGTCTTCCGAGATTATATCAACCACAGGAAAAAATACATTTTGAACAAGACACAATAGTAAACCATACAATATTTACTTATCACTCTAAGTCTGGGAAACAAAACCAATAATTAACACTCGAGGAGAGAAAACACAGGTAGAGTAAAATAACCCAGTGCACATAGGTGCCTCTAATACTTGTTGATAAGGGATGAGGGTTAACTTAACAGTGGCAGTTATTAAAAAAAACAAAGAGATATAACATCTCTTTTAAACACCTGAAGAGCCAAACAACTTGACAATAGTAACAGTGAGGACACACACGTCCTTTTGACAGAATTCCAAGATATGCCTTGTATCAATCCAATACCCACATGCTTGTATTAATTTTTGGGGCCAACAAAGACTAGATCTTTGGGATACTTCAATGAACGGATGGTAAGAATGGGCCAAAAACTACGACTCGAGTATTGCACTAGTGTTCACTTATTATTCCATAGAGACCCGTCAAGAAACTAAATTGACTGAGCAAACAACCAATGCGCAACTTAAAAGTACCCATTCCTTTGATTATAATTGCCAACAATTTATAGTCATCACAGAGATCCATAACAAACATCTTGTAACATCCCGCTCTGGCACACTGAGAACACTTATTATTTGAGGACACTTGCTCGCAAGTGATCTGGACCCTTTTTGACATTAGATCTATTATATTTGATTATGATGTGATTGACAGATGACATGATGTGTTACTATTTGATTTGACGGGTGCTATTGACTCAGTTTGATTGAGTGTGTAGGGTTTTGACCTTGAGGATGCAGAGGCATCGGTAGAACCCCCCTTGGACTTCGGACTGAGTCAGGGAGTGTGCTTTTGGGTTGATATGTTTATTATGATGTTCCATTTGATTGATGATTTGATGTTGACATTTCTGACATGGTTATCGGTGATGCAGGCTGACGATAGCTTGCCGACTTGACTCACATATGGAGTAAAGGGGCCACACACGATTGCAGAGAGGTTGAGGGAGAGGGGTGGACAGCAGCCCTGCCACCGCCTGCTAGCACTCCCGCCGTGGCTCGA
>ML784196.1:294889-320454 GCA_009831015.1 Picea engelmannii | reverse complement strand
TCCTTGATTTCATATCGACCATCGATATTTTCTTATTCTCTGTCTCATACAACACGCAAATGACCTGATTGTTCATGATGTGTTGGATCTAGTTCCTGATCAGTTCTCATATGTTGTTCTCTTGTTATCATATCGGGACCAATGGGTCTTTGAAGACACAACATATCACTCAATAATAAAAATTTGTTATATCTTTCTTTGAATTAAATGTCCATCAATGATTTTCTATCATTTGCCACCAAAACGTTTGACACGACCCTGACTCTCAACAATCGCTCGATCTCCACTCCAATTAAATATCAGTTGTCAGTTGTCGATATTTTATCTTGATGGTTTCACCGCAGGTTTAAGGTATATCATTTCTTGATTTCAAACTTACACAACCTCTAAAATACACCCTCGCATTCCGTTGTACTTATTTTTCACCCATACTTAGAAACTTTTCAATCATTTCACCGCGGGTCCAAGGTGTTATCACATGCAAATGTTTTATAAATTTGGCTTAAAATTTGATTTGTTGCAACGTGCTATGATTGTTTTCAGACTCATATGAAAGGTTTAAGTTATGATGGAAAAAAGAAAGAATTTTATTTTTATTTTTAGCCAATTTTGGATTTTATGACTAAAAATTGGCTCCTCGGGCCTATTACAGGGTTTTATATGAAGTTTGATTAAGCAAAAGTATTGGCCCGAGGGCCTATCTGGAATTAAGCCCATTAGGAACTGAGTTCAAACTCCAAATCCATCTGCCATCAATACACATCACGAGTTAGCCACAACATCAAGACAATAGCCATTTCATCACACCAATAGAACATATGCCAAAACCCAATTGCCAAGCACCAAAGCCACCGAGGAGTCTACGGGTCTATAATTGTGCTCAACACGTTGACCATAGAATGCGTGGCCTGTATGTATTAATACAAGCAGAGTCTTTCATAAAATACATGTGAGATTATTTCCATGGGGTAAAATAAAATCACAGCGGACCAACAAATTCTGAGGAGAGTCTGTGTGAAGCCCAAGTCAAACAATTGTCAAGTTAAAATTTAAAAAATGCCCGACTTCTACAACATCAAAAACTATCACAAGCCCCAAGGAATATCAAGTGCGTTACTGCCAAAGGTTTTTTGTTTATAGATAATATGTATCCAAGTGTCAAAAGATCTCGCAAGTGTCTAGGTCGAGCTCACAGGGGTCAAAGAGAGTACGGAAAGGTGTTTTCTTCTGTAGCTATGCGTTTAATACATCTATCCCATGCGCTACTAACTTAAATTCAAAGCTTCATCTGTCAGTGAAACGAAGCACGCAAACCCCTTTGGAGTTAATGATATTTTATTTTGACAAATTTGCAGCCGATAACAAACAAATGTGTCAAATGTTGAGGTTGTTGGCATCAAAGGAACTGTGGGCCTTGAGTGTAACAGATTTTTTGACAACAAATGTTCATTTTTTGGGGAGTATGAATCTTGTAGGAGGAAAATTATGGCATGTTCGAATGGTCAAGATAACGAAAATCAACTACTTGCTCATCGACTTCTTGCAAGAAACTGTTTTTCCCTTGAGTTTCTCAAAGCCCAGTTTTAGTTCCCATCACTAATATGCTCTCTTTGGAAAAAAATGTTTGTAGAAGACTCTCCAGAGAAGGAACTGTGTCTTCATATAGGCATTGAGCCACTTGTATTGTGGAAAGCTAAAGATATAAGTTCATTACAATGAGTGCAATGAGTCGTGCAGATGTTCTATCTGAGATCAACAAATTTTGGGCCCCTTGTTCCCCATTCCAGGTTATGATAATCTCATATGAGGCATTTCACATGCATTCATTCAAGTTTGAGAAGCAAGGAGGATTTTGTTTTCGGGGACAGAGACCGCCATGAAGGACCCCATGTTCACACAACAAAGGAAGATGATACAAATTACTGTGAAACCAATTGTCATCACCCTAGTTTGCATAACACAGTGTATGTCAAATGAACTCCGATTGATTTTACAGAACCCAAAGTTGTGTCACACTAATCACTGTCACGGTGTATTTTGTTGGTCTGAGATTAACAACTTTAGATACATGAAATGTACGGTGGAGCAAGTCTTTTAATTTGTATGAACAATTGCAGTGCTCCATGCTTTCATTATTTTGATCAGTCCCATCCTTCATACCAATTATGTGTAATTTTAGGTCTGCAACAATCTTTGGAGAGTTTAATGTTACCAAGGAACCAATACCTATTTATCAATTGTTCATTATAGCATGAGGTGATTGGCATATGATCTTTGCAGTAAAAGCATGTCTTCAGTGAGTTATTTCCACCAGGTTTTCCACGGGTTTCGACAAAATGAAGTGTGCTATGCAAAGTTGCTATGAAAATATGATGACTTGAAATGATTTACAGATGTACTTGATAATTCATCACAACAACATTGTATATTTTTTCTCAATATATATTATTTTAAAAGATATTTTATGTTACATTAAGATGGTCAAAATCGGATCTTCTATTTTTAGTAAATCATCTAGAAGTTGTTCTCCTTGAAAGCAACCAGATCCATAATTCTAGGAAGTAGTAGTTTGACTCCTAGTCTCCTAGTGTGGAAATAGGATCTTATATATTTTGATCATTTTCATGTAAAGGGGGGAGGTTGGAACAAAGTATAGTCATTTTTATCCTTATTGTAATATTCTTTGAAATGACGAAAATCCTGAACTTTTATGAAAAAGATTCTAATGGAGGTGGTCTAAAGTTGGTATTAGTCTTTGTATGTAATTCTTGTTTCCTTACTTTCATCTTCATTTTCTTTTGTTTAAATTGGATAATTAAAGGGTCTAGAATTCATCTAATAGTGCTTTAGACTCAAGTGATTTAAACTTTGTTTCTCTTCTTAACTAGGTTAGAATTCATCTTTCATTCATCTTTCATGGTGATCTGATTATGTTATATGTTTCTTTTCCTCTTTCACCCTACACAACCAAACTAAAAACTGAAAGTTCATTACCTAATTTAGCCTTTGTTCCTCTAGAAATTTCTACCTACCAGTCATTTTTTTCATTAGTTTTTAGGGTTTGACTCCATTTCCCAATGGAATATACACTCAACCCTTCCCCAATATTTTAAAACTTGGATTTTGAAAAAATATATAACCATTGTACATATTAGATAGCCTATCATTCTTGACTGAGCTATAAAGAGATATCCCTCTCTAGGATGGAAGGGCTAGCTTCCAGCCTGTAAGTTGGCTTGTGGTTACCTCTATGACTTGCCTCCACAGCCTAGGAAATTTACAGAGTGATAACATTTTGGCATCGTTGTCGGGGAGCGAAAGCTACATTTTCCTTGGGAATAACAAAAAAGTTTCAGATCTGATTGATGATGGTGAAAAATAGGCAGACATCAAGCAGGTTGTGTATCATTCACCTCACGACTCCAATTTCAAAGAATCCAGATTCCAAACTTTCACTGGTGACTCCACTATCTCATGATGAGTTCTATAGCTGCAAGGTATGCTCCTATGAACCATTTTCATATTCCCAGGTTTCCAAATCAAATGCCTTCTATAGATTGGTTAAATTATTTGTTAGTGTTCAAAGATGAGGAAGGTGACAATGATTCTTTACATTTAATCGAATTTCATATGCATGCACATAAGTTTAAAGTTGAATGGAATGAAGATTGTCTTACGAAGATGTTCATGATTTCTCTGGAAGGAAAATAAAGGTCCCGGTATGAAAGGTTATCATATGCTAGTATATATTCCTTAAAATATTTTCACAAAGGGTATTTTGAGCATCTTAAGGAATCTTGTCCATTATTGTTGCTGGTAGAAAAATGTTGTGAATATTTTGAGAGTTTTATTCAAAACGTGGAACATGTTTATGATGATGATTTATTCATGGATGATGATATTATAGAATCTTTGCATGAAAACCCTCTTCAACATCAAGATATTATGGAAAATGTTCAAAAAAACAGAGGTTTCCCCCTCAGCTAAAAATGAAGAAAGTAATAACCTTGACGTTGATTTTCATATTTCTTCTCTCGAGTTGGATGAAATTCCCCAGTTTTGTCAGGTGCTATGTAACCAAGAATAAGATCAGGATTCTCAATTAATTTTTTCCTCATATCATTCAATATCAGAATCTTTGTGTCAAGAAGGATTTTGTTCTCTTGATTCATTTGAGAATCACAATGATATTTATTTTTAAAAACATGAAGAGAATCATATTTTAAATTATGAAATTTCAAAGGACTAAGGAAATCATGTTGTTGATGGTTATAGTTACAAGAAAATGATGTGCATGAAGGATCAAGCTTACATGATATTGATGTTCTCTTTGAAATTTATTATGAACACCCAATCCCTATACTTAACATGGATGACATGAAATATGAATATATTGTTCACAGCTCCACTCAAGATGAGTATGAAGTAAAATCACAGTTTGACATAAAATGTACACATGAGCAGTTCTATCATGACAATCAAACAATAGAATTTCTTTTGCAGGTAAAATCACAGTTTGACATAAAATGTACACATGAGCAGTTCTATCATGACAATCAAACAATGGAATTTCTTGATGATAAAAAAACTATTTTTTTTTTTTTATAACCGAGTAGTCGATTATATGGAGGATTTTTTTAGTTGGGAAAGTTGGTCTTGCTTTCTCCATAAATATCAAATCTATTATTAGTGGTTATTTCCATTATATTTTTCAGTTTTAACTTTGATAAGAATGATCAGAAAGTTTTATTATTGGATCAACTGTTGGATTGGCTTCATTGGCATTTTTCCATTACTTGATTGAGCAGTAATTTAGAGAAGGACTGTGTAAATAAGCTTGCTGGGAAAGCATTTGTTTCAACGTAGATTTCAGTTTTTATCTTTCAATTTTAATTCAGGTTTCTAGTATGTGTTTTTCAGCTTCAGGTTTTAGTTTGCATTTGGTTTCAGATGAAAGGAAGCAGGCTGCAGTTTTCAAGTTGGGATCATCCAATCGATTAGGCAACTAGTCTACATTCTTTACCCCCCACAAGGGGGAAGCCAGATTAGGCAGCTAGTCTACATTCATTACCGCCACAAGGGGGAAGCCATCTCCAATTGGAGTAATTGTTATCACATGCAATTTTTTTATAAATTTGGATTAAAATTTGATTTGTTGCAAGGTTCTACGATTTCTTTCATGATCATATGCAAGGTTTAAGTTATGATGGAAAAACAAATTGTTGTTTTTATCTAATTTCGGCTTTTATGGATAAAAATTGGCTCCTCGGGCCTAGTACAAGGTTTTATATGAAGTTTGATTAAGCAAAAATATTGGCCAGAGGGTCAATCTCCAATTAAGCCCATCAGGCACCGAGGTCAAATTTCAGAGCCAAGTGCACCTGCCATCATTACACATCACGAGTTAGACACAAAATCAAGCCACTAGCCATTGCATCACACCAATACAACATATGCCAAAACCCAAGTGCCAAGCGCCAAAGCCACCAAGGAGGAGTCGACGGGTCTATAAATGTGCTAAACGTGTCGACCAAAGAGTAAGTAGCTCGTATATATTAATACAAGAAGATTCGTTCATAAGATACATGTGAGATTATCTCCATGGGGTAAAATAAAATTAGACCAGACCAACAAATGCCAAGCAGAGTCTGTGCGAAGCCCAGGTAAAACAAGTGTCAAGTTAAAATTAAAAAACGCCTGATTGTTGCAGCGTCCACAACTATCACGATCCCCAGGGAATATCAAGTGCGCTGCTGCTAAAGGTTTTTTGTTTGCAGATAACAAGTTTCTAAGTGGAAAAAGAGCTCGCAAGTGTTGAGGTCGAGCTCACAGAGGTCAAAGAGAGTACGGAAAGGCGTTTTCTTCTGTATCTATGCATCTAATGCATCTATCCCATGCGCTACTAATTTAAAGTGAAAGATTCATCTGTCAGCGAAATGAAGCAAGAAAACCCCTTTGTAGTTACTCATATTTTATTTTGACAAATTTGCACCCGATAGCAAAAAAATGTCTCAAATGTTCAGGTTAACATATTTTTTGACAACTACTGCTCATTTTGGGGGGAGTATGAATTTTGTAAGAGGAAAATTATGGCATTTTCGAATGGTCGAGATAAAGAAAATAAACTACTTTCGCATATCCGTGCAAGAAATAATTTTTCCCGTGAGGTTCTCAAAGACCAGTTTTAGTTCCCATCACTAATATGCTCTCTTTGGCAAAATTGTCTGTAGAAGAGTCTCCAGAGACGGAACAATGGCTTCATCCAGGCAATGAGCCTCTTGTACTGTGGTAACATGAAGATACAATGAGTGAAATGAGTCGTGCAGATGTGTTATCTAAGATCAACAACTTTTGGGCCCCTTGTTCCCCATTTCAGGTTATGATAATCTCATACGAGGCATTTTTCATGCAATCATTCAAGTTTGAGAAGAAAGGATTATTTTGTTGTCGGGGACAGAGACCGCCATGAAGGATCCCATGTTCACACAATAAAGTAATATGATACACATTATTGTGAAACCAACTGTCATCACCCTGGTTTGCATAACACAGTGCATGTCAAAGGAACTCCCATTGATTTTACAGAACCAAAAGCTATGTCACACTCATTACTGTGAGGGTGTATTTTGTTGGTATGAAATTAACAATTTTAGATACAGGAAATGTATGGTGGAGCAAGTCTTTTAATTTGGATGAACAATTGCAGTGCTCTATTCTTGTATTATTTTGATCAATCCCATCTTCCATCTCAATTATGTGTCACTTCAGGTCTGGAACAATCTTTGTAGAGTTTAATGTTACCAAGGAACCAATAACTAATTTTGAACTGTTCATTATAGCATCAGGTTATTGGCATATGATCTTTGTAGGAAACACAGGTCTCCAGTGAGTTGATGCCACCAGGTTTTGCATGGGTTTCAACAAAATGAAGTGTGCTAAGCAAAGTTCCTACGCAAACCTTGCAGGTAGCACCTGCGCAACAATAGCTCCAGTTTGCTACGCAAAGGTGGCAGAATTGTCCAACGATGCATACAATGACTTGAAATTCTTTCTAGATGTACTTGATGATTCATCACAATAGCATGGTCAAATTTTTGTCAAGATATATGACTGTAAAAGATATTTTATGCTACGTTAATATGGTCAAGATCAGATCTTCTATTTTTAGTAAATCATGTAGAAGTTGTTCTCCTTGAAACAAACCAGATCCATTATACTAGGAAGCAGTAGTTCGACTCCTAGTAGCCTAGTGTGGCAGTAGGCTCTTGTATATTTTGATAATTTTCATGTAAAGGGGGGAGCTTGGCAAAAAGTATAGTCATTTTGACCCTTATTGTAATATTTTCTGAATCTGAACGAAATACAAATGCAGAAGTTCTGAAATTTTATGAAAAATATTCTAATGGTGGTGTTATGAAGTCCTATCTGTGTATGTACTTATTGTGTCCTTACTTTCATCTTAATTTTCTTTTGTTTAAATTGGATAATTAAAGGGTCTATAACTCATCTAATGGTTCTTTAGACTCAATTGATTTAAACTTTGTTTCTCTTCTTAACTAGGTCAAAATTCATCTTTCATGGTGCTCTGATTTTGTTATATGTTTCTTTTCCTCTTCCACCCTATATAACCAAACTCAAAACTGTACAACCAAACTCAAAATTGAAAATTCATCACCTAATTTAGCCTTTGTTCCTATGGAAAGTTCTACCTACTAGTCATTGTTTTCATTCGTTTTCATCGGTTGACTCCATTTCCCAATGGAATATACACTCAACCCTTCCACAATATTTTTAAACTTGGATTTTGACAAAAGATCTAGCCATTGTAGTGATTAGAAAGCCTGTCATTCTTGACCGAGCTATAAAGAGAGAGCTCTCTCTAGGTTGAAAGGGCTATCTTATGGCCTGTAAGTTGGTTTGTGGTTACCTCTGTGACTTTCCTCCACAGCCTAGATAATTTAAAGAGTGATAACACAAGGCATTTTCATTCAAACTTCCATGGCCTCCAGATTCACTTGTCTATGACCACGCTATCATTCGTCCGACCAATTCCTCATACTTAAAAAATTTCTCATAATTCACTGCACATTGCAATACCTATCCATCCATTTGATTCCTCATACTTAGATGATTTCTTATATTTAACAACATTCCGTGAGAGATTTTTGTCCGACCGATTCATTCTAGATACTTAGTCGATTTTCAAAATCCTATTGTGGGTCTGTGGGTCGACGAGTTTGTGCCCATTTCATAATTTTTCACATACTCCCAATTCTCCTTCACTTTGCGGAAATCCACATTTTTCTTGATACTTAGTCAATTTTTTGAAATCTCATTGCGGGTCGCAGTCCTTTCATTTTAGTCATTGATCTTCGATGATAAAAAAGAAGGATTTATTCTTTTATATGTACACCCAAATCCAATTGTTTTGATCCATTGTGTTAATGTTGCAGATGAGGTGGCTTCCATGTCGACTTATTCTACATGTATAATGGATGATATAGCATCGATACGTGTCCTGACACGTGGCATATACAGATCTATTTTTTATGGCACTGGCATGGACTCCCTCGGACGTGGCATTCATATTACTAGACACATGGCACTGATTTGGAATCTGAGCTTACCCATCGGATATTGGGAACTAATTGTTTGATCTTATCCATTGATCTATGATGATTATCAGTTAGGGTTTATTCAGTTCTGGGTATGCAGTTCTCCATGACAAAAGTTAACTCCTTTCGCATAGTTCTCTAGCTCTTCCACTCACATTCAAATTGCATAAAAGTGTTTTTGCAATATAAAACCTTTGAAGTCAATTTTCCTTGTGAATGTGGGATATATCATTGTCACCATTTATTCGATCTAGTTAACCCCAAATTATTTTTGTAAGATTAATGTTGCTTATATCTCCAATGGGATTATCTTTTCCCCCTTAGAATTCAAAAATCCGTATTTCCTTGGTTATACTATTAGAGTGCTTCCTCGATCTATTACTAGGTTTTAGAATTATCCCCATGTCAGATATCATTCCTCGATTTCTTCTTTATCATGGTTATCTGCATAACTCTTCTTATACTACTCAATCTCATTTGGGTTGAATGTTCACATAACTCCTCTTCTCACCTTCATGGAAAAACTCATTAACACAACACATAGAGGAATTCATAGTCTACCCCTCTATTTGACATCCATGATATTGATGATAGTTAGTCTCCACCTATCTGTGAAATTAATGAAATCCATGATTGTCATAGTCATGTCTACCTTTGACATCAATGAAAACACAATTTCCAACAAAGATTGCATAATGTATTTCATGTGTCATTATTAAATAAATGTGTACTTGACCCTAACCACATAATTGATTGGACTTTGATCCAGGTGAATCATGAAGGGGATTTCTAGGTGGAACTAGTACACATCCTAGATTGAAAAATTTAAAGTGATCATGAACAAGTCCATAGAGTTGGTAAAGGTTCAATGAACCTACTACAGTCTTGAAGATGCTACATGGTAGCATGAAGAAAACATGTGAGAGGAATACCCACAAAGATTTTGACAATTTTGAAGAAAATAAAATGTAAGACTCCATTTTGAGCAACTAGAGTTCTGGAACAACATCTCGGAGTCATATCCAACTACACTGGGGGTATTGATAAAAGAATGGAACATTCCTTGGGTTATCCCTAATAAACGAATGGTGCAGTCCTTTGGTAAACGGTTGAGAGGAACAAGATAGTATGGTTGGGTCTGTTGTTGAAGTTGTGAAATTGCATAATTTTATTTATTGGTAATGTGATGTAAATTTGTGTATGTATATCAGCATAGTGTGCACCGAGGATGGTGCAAAATTGTAGGGAAGGGGGAATGTAACATCCTCACTATAATCCTGATTTTAATTAATGGCTAATATAGATATAATGTCTGTCTACGAACAAGCAATGTATATGAGAAATGTATTTATAAGTTTTAATAAATAAAATGTGATGACAACTATTAAGGGGATATGGATAGAAATGGGGACTAACTTAATCTGCAAGAGAGGGGAGAGTATGGGAGAATTCCTAAGAGGGGTCCAAGGGGGAATTTCTCATTTCTTTTAATTCCACCCACATTTCTGAATTTTACTATCTTTATGCATTAAACTCTATTTTGTGATTAAGTGCCCCCAAAGGCAATCACTGAATGCATGAAAGAGGTTGGGTGTGAGAAGTCACATCCCATAGTTATTAGGAGCATGTGGGATGTGTACAATCAGATTCAGGAAGTGTGTGAGTCAAGCAAGAAAGCCAAAGGGAGGAAATTTGTATGGGAGTTACAACATTTTTGGACTTTCAGTTTTTGGGCATGAACAACAAGTAGAGAGGAAGAAAGATAGATTGGAGTTGGAACAACCATGGAGGGGGAATTCTAGAGAATGTTGGATAATTTTTGCAGCATTTTGGAGTTGAATATTTAATATATAGGTTGTCAAGCCTAAAGAGTTAACTCATGTGTGAATTGGACTGTAACAACAAGTGGTTGATATTGTTTTCTTGTAGCTTTCCTGGAAGTGGTTCTCTTGAATTTCCTAGCTGAGAGATTCCTAGTTAACTATATCAGAGAGACCTTGATAAATAAATGGGATGCTTTGGAACTGAGATCGGTGAAGTGGTACATTCTTTGGGTTGGAAAGATCAAGATTAAGAGAGATGGTGGAAAATTGGGATAGTTGTAGGAGAATACCAGTGGGTTGTCGGTTTTCTGAGATGTGAGTGGATAGTGAGAGACCACTCTCTTTTGTGGATTACTAGCCCCATATGGGGGGTGAATTTTTGTTGATATTTAGAAAAACAAGTCTATGTTTGGGTGGAACATCCATCCCAAGCAGTTGGTTGAATAATTATTTATAAAAGATAAGTGTTTTATGTTGCTTCTGTTTGTATTATGAGTTTATTTATTGTGCATTAACTCTATCATTGAGAATGATTTATATGTTGTTGTAATAATCTATTTACTACATTTATGTGTGATTTTATCATGTTGTAGATGCATTTAATTTATTGTAATAGAAAACAGTTAATTTTTTATGTAATTCCTAGTTGATAAGCTACATGGAAATTAGTTTGCTTTAAATTTTTGTTTTTATGAGTATTCTGCACATAATGAACCTCTGGTAGGTTGGGGGAAATTACATGGACTGGCCCCTCTTGGGAATCAATTGATCCCACATGCGCATACATGCATAAACAAAATTCCTAGTAGGAGAGAGGGGTACCTCTGTCTGAGTGGCATGAACCCTCTCAAAAAATAGTGCATACAAATCAGACATGAATCAAAAGAATCTCATCCCATACAAAACAATGCGAGAATGATTAGATGCATGAAAAAAATTCTCAAAAAAACATCTTCCCACCTAATAAATCAAGGCTCCTACAATTAGCTATCTATATAATGCAACATAGTGCAATTATTGCACTTCCCATCAAATTTATACTATGACAATGACAAGAGCATATGATATAGGAACCAGACGTCCTGTCTCTGAAATAAACCTATTCTCAGCTGACCACCATGAACCTAGAAATCCAAAGATGAAAGAACATGTTGACTGACATATATCTACACATATGCAATCTAGGTCTCTCCTGCAAAACTGAACAATAGCATAGGGAAATAGGGAAAATACACCCCCTCCAAGACAACCCAGTGATGAAACAAACATCCTCCTCCATGGGATGATACCACAAATTGGAACTGACCTTAAACCCTTGTCTCGCATGATCCCAGTGATGTATCAACTAATGTAACAATGAATAGTCCCCCCTAAGGGATGTTCCCTCCTAATAAAACTTAAGGAGGCCGATATCCATTAAAAGGTCTTGTGTATCTTGTGAAATGGGGTGAGGGAACAACTCCCTATCCCTCTCCCTGGTTCACATTCATGCACAAATGTGTGTGTCTCTACATGTCGTCACTCTGCGTCCTCCTCCTCTCATTATAGGTGTATATGATTCACATAAAAATATTGTTAGGCACATAGATACAAATAAAATAAATTGAAATTATAAAACAAATACATATATAAATGACGTGTATTTAAAAAAAAATACAAAATTAATTTCTTTTTTGCAAAAGATAATTAAAATCAACCAGTGCACTGCCAATATAACATATGCCCTGAGCATGGTGCCTATCTCAAAAAAATAGCACCATTAAGTGATTCTTCCCATATGATTATCCACATCAACCCAATGTTTTTAACCATTTCAGCTCAGTTCTTTTAAAAACACCAGTTCATTTCATTAACAAAGATGCGCTGCAATGCTAAAATTTATAGCACGCAAATACATAGTTCCCTTTGTTAAATCGAAAGAACAGGTGCACCATGTCTACCAGAGTGTTATGGAATATTTTCCCTATGGACAGGTGCAACTTCTCTTGGATTACCAAACCTATATACCAAGACATAAGCACTACAAATGGGCACTAACATCCCTTTAAAATAATTTTAACCAATCAAAAAGAGAGAAGGAGAAAGGACATGATGTACCTTTTTCATGAAGTTTGTCCTCGTTGCTTCCAATCCATGAGCTTGATCTTCAAACCCCCTTGCACAACCTGATACTTGCAAGAGGAAGCAAAGAGAACCAACTATCTCCTACTCTAGTTGATTATGAAAAATAAATGCATCTACGAAGATTGAGGGAATGGTGGACAAGCACATGCAAGAATCCACAATCTTGAAGGAAATAGGCCAAGTATATTCAAATGAGAAACCAAAGAGAATACTTATAGACCACAATTGATGCATAAGCAACCTCTCCAAGCTCTCATCATCTATCCCCTTGCACGAATATACCAAGATCAAAATTATGATACTCTGAATGATTACTTCCTCCTCCTTTCCCATAGAAATGCTTTCAATTTATAGGCATGGGAAATACAACTACCATGATAAAATGAGGGATATGGATGAGGATATGGGCCCTTAAGGTTTGGATCAAATCCTAAGGTGAAGCCCATTCTATTACGAGGAAAATATCTCTATGGTATGGGGTAAACCACAACATACAGAATGACACACATAAATTAACTCTAATCCCAAGTATGTTATATAAATGAAATGCTAACAGGACAAGATCAAGAGCCTACCTTGTCTAGACATTTGATCAAGACCATTGTTGAGAAATAAACTCAAATCTTTATACCTGCAACTTGTCCTCAACAACCAATATATGAAATAATATGGTGATCATATATAATGTTAGCATATAAAATAGCATAATCCATTAAAATTCAAGAAAAATACACCCATGGGATGATAATTCAAATATTTGCAAGATATCAATTGGACGACAAAAGAGTATTTCTATTAAAAATAATCAACATAAGTGTATAAGTGAAAAACTTCTATAATGACACACATAGGAACCGAGAAAATAAGTCCCTCTAGTTGGGCCTCCACCACTTCAATCCTCCACCAAAGGAAATATCATATAAAGGATACAATAAGGTTCTACATCAAAGAAGGAAGATCCTAGGGGAAGAACAATGTGTTCATACTTTTAAGGATAAAGGGATGCAGACTCATTGTGAAGTGAAATTTCTCAAGAGTATATTTTCTCTCAAAAGTTGAATTCTCTCCTCCATGGCTTGGATATGTCTTAATTTATATCCTTCAAGTGAAACTGAAGAGACGAGTCGGAAAGTTTCTAGTATATGGAAGGTCAAGGATCATGGATCTCATGACATGACATGGAAACCCGAAACAATTTTTAATTTTGAGCACCAAACATGATGTATGTGGGTTGTAGTGGAGCAATATGTGTATGCGCATGTTGTCTAACTGGTAGGGTGTGTATATGTGGAAAATATGATTTATTGGCTCTGGAAGGTACAACAAAGGAATTCAAGTTTGCATAGGGAAATAGAAAGGTCATCCAAGCAAGTTGCATGGGGTGAGAAAATTGTTTCTATAACAGATGCCCCTTAATGTGTGAGGTCAGAGGAGTATCTGCGATGGACGAAATACATTATAATTCCCATAAATGGAGTAATGGAGACTCAACTGGAAGTTTTAGTTTGTCATGAGAATATTACAATCCATAATGACTTTCTACACACGGATGCCAATTTGAATTACACTGAAAATCCATGTGGAAATATACCAAATAGTTGTTCATGGCTATGAATAGGAAATACAAAGTAGACAGATGCCATAGCTTGTCATATTCACGAACAAGGCCCAATGGAAACAAGTCTCAAAAATCAATCTGAAGATATTTGTATACAATGGAGTACAATCCGGTCTCCCATGATCATTGAAGTTATATAGTTATTGGTCCAATGAATGATAAAAACAACTTAGGAAAGTTGCTAGTATAAATTGATTCTCCATGTCTTCTACATTATCTTCCAAAGGTGAAAGTCTACGTTATGTGAACAGAGGAGTTGATGTCGAACATAATGATACTTTGTTTGATTACCGGTCATTAAGATATATAGTTAACAAATGGGAGACAACCTACCGATAATAAAAGTAGGTATCATGGAAATGAGTACATTCTTACAAGTGTGAATAAAGTTGTTGAGGTCGAACACTTGAATAATACATCGATCAAGATACATTGATGTGTTCCAAACTGTCGATGGCAGGAGAACCTGCCAGTAATGACTGCAAGCCTCTAGGTACTCATAGGAGTCTAGATCTCATTTTCAGAATAAATGATCTAAAGTCGATGGAAGGAGACCCACTGAAAGGAGATAATTAAGGAATCTCTCATCACCCAACATGAGGTAAAAATAAATAGACTGATTATTTGGAGGAAATTGGATGAAGAGGATGTTCACAAACCAACAAACCTGTGTGTCTTTCGCAGGCACCAAATGCAAGTAATGCACAAAAAAGACCCTATGAATAGAAACCAATAAGGAATACTACTAACAAAGGCAAGGAAACCACCAATAAGCATAATGGCATCCAAGACACTACATGAATCCCAATGTGTGAATAGATTTATTGTCGTCAAACATAAGGGAAACCCCCCAGTCAGCGACCAATGAGGAAATGTTGACTGTTGGGTTCAAGGTTACATAAACATAATGAAAGTAGGACCAGGGTGCATGGTATGACTACAACTTCATGTGACTTTGAGATACACTAAGGGTATGACCGAAATGCAAAGACAAGAGTTCTGAGAAATGGTCGACATAGGCTTATAGACAACCTTTGAACAAGAGAATGAGACATATGGATAACTTAGGTAGGATAAACTTGATGATGAAATTTTGTGAGGCAGGAGGCATCAACGAACTCTCCATAGGGACTGGAAGAATAACCATTCAAAGAAGTAAACTCTATGTAACAATTTCATCTTCTGAAGGTCATACTATGCTCAAAATTTGGATGATAGTGGAATCAAAAGTTTGTGCTATGTTCAAAGGCGAAACGACTTCTGCCAATATGAGATAATATTTTTTTTTCCTGCCCATATATATTTTTTCATAGGAAAATAAATGTTACAATACAAGAGAGGAAACGAGTGTCGTGAGTAATCAACTATCTCCAAACAATGGAACATACCTATGCTCAATGCAAGGAAGTGCATGCAGGGCATGGAAACGTAGGGGAATGTTTCCTCTTAGGGTACAACATGTCAAGCTGCAAGGGATATAAACAAGGCTCTACTTGGATAGTGATGCAAATTGTTGAGGTAAGAGGCTTATAACGAAAAAGTAGAAACCAAAAATATACTAAATACTGCAAGAAATATAATGGAATGCATTTACAACTTAACTCCAAAGAATGTCTTTTTTCATAGATTTAGTCCCCTAGGCCGGAAAGGTATAAAACAATACCCAAGAGATCTCTTCTAGGCAATGTTGAATAGAGTGTTCCTTTTTCGTAATTATTCTACTTGGTCCGAAAAAGGGTTAAAATTACACCAAACATATGTCCTTTCAAAGCCACTTAACCAGTGTGAAAGAGACAAGTTCACTCGACAATATTTTATCTTTTTAGAGAGTCGAAAAATAGCTTAACTAAGACTCGGGGATGTTGTTCTAAACAATAACATATAATGGGCGAGTAAAAGGTTCTCATGTGGGACTTCTGTCAAAATCCATCAACTCACTGGTAACTGACACAAGCTTGGGAGAACCCAAATATTTCCAAATCGACGAGGATAAAATACTTTTAAAGGATCCTTAATCTACAATATATTTCCAATCAAAGGAAAACATCCTAGGACTTGGAGGGAGTGTGCTTGAAAAGAGTGGAATTATCCCTTTTTTAGAAGGTATGAAACTAGAAATTCTAATGACCTGGTTGAAAGACACATTACCCCCCAAAAGGAGAGTAGGATTGACTGAATATTTCATCGGTAATGTCACTTCCTTAGACTTGTCACTCTTGAAGAGAAGAGTGAGATCGACCGAAGATTGCATCGGCATGACCACTTCTTCAACCATTACTTGAATACGATGCAAGAAAACATGGTCTAGAGATGCATCACCCCCAAAAATAGGAGTGGTGTCAATCAAATATTGCATCGACACGACCGCTGGTTGAAAAGGATGTGAGAAAAAATGGTCAAGAGATGAATCACCCCCTAAAACAAGAGTGGTTTCAACTGAATATTGCATCGACATGACCGATGTATCAACCAAAGAAGGATTTGAATGTTGGGAAACCAAAGAGGACTCAGAAACCGAAGGGATATCAGACAAGGAATCTGCTTCTCATACCATGACACTAGCAGGGCACAGAGGCGATAGGTGACCTCCTTTGCAAAGTATACAAAGGAACTTGGGATTACGTCCTATACATATAAGCTTCTCAATTGTATCAACTCCCCTAACATGACTTGCAATGGCCAGTGACATGATAAAAGCATGACTTATAGAGGCTAGTAGCTAATATCTAACATGACTTGGATAGGTTGGTGATTTTTGGGCAATGTGACTAGTCGTGACTATAATTGTGCCCCCAACATGACATGCAGCGGCTAGTTGTCATTATTCAACATGACTTACAGAGGTTTTTGACCTATCTCCAACATCACTAGCAGAGGTTGTTGACCTATCTCCAACATCACTAGCAGAGGTTGGTGATATAATGCCAGTATCAATTGGAGTGACTGGACTTGTGCTTCCATCATGACTTGTAGCGGTTGGTTGCGACATTTGAGACCAAGGTTCCAGGAAAGACTAGTTTTGAGAGATTATGGGTAAGGAAGGGTTCTGGTATACACCATGGCCCTTTCTAGAAATATGGTATCCTCCTCCAAATTGATTCATAAAGGGTTATAAGGGAATCATCACCAAGGAATCCGTTTGTGAAGAGAAAGTGGCATGAAAAGGGTTACTTAAGTGAGGATATATGTTTCCCCCAGACGAAGAAACTCCATGAAGGGGGTTTTCCATAATATAAAACTGACTCCCTCTGGATGAAACACCAGAGGACAGAAGGAGTTCCTCCATGAGAAAAACGTTTGTAGGAACCGACATAATGAAAGAAGGATAGATGGACGAGATTTAATAAGTAGAAGGACCACACATTTGAGCACTCGTTCCTGGAAAAGTGAAGCTAGGATTGGGTCCATATGAAGGAGGATTCCAACCTCCTACCGTAAGCGTTGGTTGAGGGATATGATTCCCACCAAACGAAAGGGGAGAATAAGGAGGCATCATTCCCCCAAACCAAAAACTAGGATTCACATAAGACAACAAGATAGAGGATGGTGAGTATGAAGAAATGTCTTGCATACCAAAAGAAAAAGGATTAGACGCCCAAGGTATTGGATGAGTATCATGATTCGATGTGCCACTCAGAAATACAAAATGATTCTTCCCTATGGAATGAGCAAAGACCATGGGTTGGGTAGCACTAACTAAGGGAGTCACGGGGGCTCCACTAACCATAACAATGAAAACTCATGATGCAATACAAAATCCTAAGGACAACTAATAATCAAATAGCATAGAAAAGTAAAGAAAAAAGGCCAATGGATAAAAACAGGATATGGTGGATGAAAAGGGTCCTCCCTCACTAGATTAGGTATGCCTCACTCAAGAGGGGCCTAAGACTCCCTTCAAAATATTGGAGGTATCAACATCAATTATAAGGTCCCTCGTGATCTTAACAACGCAATCGGTCAGATCCCCCTAGAGAGGTAATCCTCCATAAAGGTTGTGTGTTGTCTGACCCTTATCTGACTCGGGGTACCTATAGAATAACCCCTACAAGTAACCTATATGGCTACCTATGTCAATAAAATAGAGCCACCATGATATAACTAGTGTGTAGGTGAACTGTTGTAAGTCACGTCCACTGTATGGACAAGGTAACAAAGCATGAAAACTTGAAAGCACCACCTCTCACAGAGGTAAAGGTATTAGCAAGCCCCCAAAATACAAATACATCCCTAGAAATATCTATGACACAAATATGGTATTAGAGGGATATCTCTGCAACCAACTTCATGTGACCTTGTGCTTAAATCCTATGTGAGTCAAGCGTCTTGACGTCACTAATTACATAATAGATTTCACCACTCCTTGGTCAGACTCATATGTTTAGTTTAATAGCTTTGGATATGTTTAGTCACAAAATAATATTCCAAGGCCCTATATCATATTATTGTTTGAGTACTCTTAAAAAAAAATCATTTCTAATCAATTTTAGTTAATCACCGTTACTTTTAATGGATTTTGTTTACTCAATAGATGTGGTAGTGAAACTGATTATATCATGACTCAACATATCAAAGAAATAAATATAAACATAATGCTAAGTCCTAATCTTAAATTATCAAAAGATGGTAAGATTTTCAAATGCAACTTTCAATTCAATTCTACAATTTCAATAAGATGCAATCCTTCCACATATGTCCAGATCAATACTAAATAACCAAAATAGCAAATTCCATCATGCAAAATAAGAAAATTGTTTTTTTTATTTTCGATATAAAGAAACAAAAATGCAAGGACTGAATAATAACTTGATATACAGACCCTACTACAAGCAAAAAGAGACAAGCCAATAAGGACACCAAGAAGAAAACACTCAGACCAAGTTGCAAGGATAACCAATGAAAAATATGATAAGAAATAATATCTCGCGAAAATAAAACACTAAGAAGTTTTCCTATCACTCTGTAAGCACTCAACAATTAGGAAAGATACCCAAGAGGACTCAAAAACCATCCAAACTCACCCAAGAAACACTAAACTCATACAATAAGCCTGAAAGGTTGATGTATGTGATTGTTTGAGAAAAACTCACATATGTATGCTCCCTATAGAAGGACAACTCATGTATGTATGCACCTATCAAGGCAAACCCTGCATATATGTAGTAAAAAACTGCCAAGGAAAATATTAATCCAACAAAATTAGATGCAAAGTAAAAATACACTATCAAACAATCAAGCAACAAGGAAACTCAGGCTAACA
The DNA here is from genome assembly GCA_009831015.1 of Picea engelmannii. Taxonomy (NCBI): domain Eukaryota; kingdom Viridiplantae; phylum Streptophyta; class Pinopsida; order Pinales; family Pinaceae; genus Picea; species Picea engelmannii. The sequence goes on along the minus strand of ML784196.1, from coordinate 301,014 downwards.
TAGAGCAATTCAAGGAGAAAAACACTCAAAACCCCATATAGAATATCAATCCCCATTATGGTCTCCAATTATATTACAAGGAAAATATCTCTATGGAATGGGGTAAACAACAATAGACGGAATGACATGCATAAATCAACTCTAATACAAAGTATTCTATATAAATGAAATGCTAACATGACAAGATCAAGAGCCTACCTTGTTCAGACGTTCGATGAAGACCACCGTTGAGCACGTAAATCAAAGATTTATGCATGCAACTTGTCCTCAACAACCAAGGTACACAAATATATGGTGATAATATATAATATTAGCATATAAAATAGCATAATCCATTAACATACATTACAAATATGCCAATGGAATAATAATTCAAATATTTGCAAGATATTAATTGGACAAGAAAAGAGTATTTCTATTAAAAATGATCAACATAAGTGTATAAGTGACAAACTTCTATAATAACACACCTCGGAATCGAGAAACTAAGTCCCTACAGATGGGCCTCCATCACTTCAATCCTCCATCAAAGGAAATCTCATATAAAGGAGACAATGAGGTTCTCCATCAAAGAAGGAAGAGCTTGGGGGTTGAACAATGTGTTAAAACTTTTAAGGATAAAGGGATGCAGAATCAATGTGAAGTGAAATTTCTCCATAGTATCCTTGCTCTCAAAAGTTGAATTCTCTCCTCCATGACTTGGATATGGCTCAATTTATAGCCTTCAAGTGGGACTGAAGGACTGAGTCAGAACGTTTCCTATATATGGAAGGTCAAGGATCATGGATCTCATGATGTGACATGGAAACCCGACATAATTTTTAATTTTGAGCATCAAACCCAATGTACGTGGGTTGTAGTGGAGCAACCTGCATATACGCATGTTATCTAACTGGTATGGCGTGTATATGTGAAAAAATATGATTTTTTGGCTCTGGAAGGTACAACAAGAGACTTCAATTCTGCATAGGGAAATGGAAAGGCCATGCAAGCAAGTTGCATGGAGTGAGGAAATGTTTTCTATAACACATGCATGAGGGTTGAACATAACTAACCCAATATGAGAGAGATGGCCCATAGAATTTGGTGGAGAATATCCCCCTTTTTCCTCAAAAATAATGGAGCTCCCCCATAGTGAGAAAATGGGCACCATCCTAATAGTGGCGCTCCCCTAACATGGTAGAGTGGTCACCATGAAACTCCCTCAAAATGGCCAGGGGGGCACCACCTTTCATAAATGCTCAAAAATAAGTTAAATTTTCCAAGGAAAATATGTGTTTAGATTACCAATGAAGGGGATTTCCTCTCTAACATAATTTGGAGGTTGTGACAAATTTTTATAAGGTGTCGATTGAGTTGCAACACTTACAAAATTGCATGAAGCATGTTATGACACTTGTGAAGGTTTAGTTGTGACACTTACGACACTAAAAACATAGCATTTGCACCACGTGGGAAACTTTCAACACTTTATATGCAAGTGTGGAATTTTTATGTGTAACATATTTCCCCCCAAAGTGTGAGGTCAGAAAAGAAAACCAATGGCCAAAATACTTTATTCAACGCAAGGGTAGTGGAGTTGAAGAACCTGGTAGAAGATACAAACAATCATAAAACAATATTAATATACATTTCATTCCCGAGGTAGGAGTACCTATGCTCGGAAGATAAATGACTCAAAGCATGGCCGCCAACCAATACACTACATATCCATAGTGATATTGACTAAGGATATGTCCACAAAAGTTACAATGTGGATCAATTTCTCCATGACATGACATGATCGCATACAAAAAATAATAGATAGTGGAGATACGATATAACAAGAACATACCCACAGACCGATACAAAGTGGATCTATGTAAATAAGTCAAATAATATCCATCACAACCTAGGAAAAGAACATAACAGAGTGGGTGCTCAACCCAGGGTTGTCGTCCCGATCCTAAAATAGTAAAATTCTATCCATGTGAATAAATGTTTTGATGTCGAACATGTTATAAATCGCTTGATTACCGATCATCGATGTATATTGTTAACAAGTGTGATTGAAATAAGCAATGATTTCAATGATTCCCAAGGTACCTTAGTACATTCTAATGAATGTGAATAATTGATTTGAGGTCGAACATCCATGGAATCAATTGATCAGACGTCAGTGATGCAAACCCATTGTCGAAGGCGAGGAGACCTATCATTAAGGCATGTAGGTTCCAAGGTATTTTTGTGTTTCTAAGTCGAATTTGTGGATGATGTGTTGAAGTCGATAGGAAAAGACTTATCGAAGGAGGGCCTTGATTTATCCCCCTTCATCGACATGAAACAATCATAGGACAATAATATGGGATTGGAAATATGGACTAACACAAGGATGGAAACTGGTAATACTATAGATAGTTGATCTATAAAAGACTTCCCTTGAAAATTTATGAGGAACGACACAAGACTTGGTATATTTCGACTCATTTGAGAGATGTACCAAAACATAGTGTGATAATGACTAGGACACTCTTCAGATGAGCCGAAGGAGTAATAAGACTCATGGGATTGGTATGACTCAAGGGAAAGTGAATTAACCGAATGTGAGGTGAAATGCATATGGGTTCCATGTTGAAGGGAAATAACAACAACTTCCTTAAAGGTGTCAAGAAACTTGACCCACTTCCTTCAATTTTTTATAGATGAGTACCCGTTTCTTGTTTATCGTTCTTGATGAGGAAAACATGTGCTTTGTATAACTCACCTTCGGTAAGTTTCTCTTCCTATTTTTAACGAACTGGAAGAAGTATAGGTTTTTCTCCAGATGGTCCCTTCAATGTATGGTTTTATGAGTCTAGAAAAGGAAAACTCAGTCGTTTTTCATGTTTAGGGAATTTGAAAATAACTTAAAGAAAAATTAGTGGGTTTTATTTTTTGTAATTTTAGTCTCCGAGGCCCAAAAAATTGTAAAAAAATACAAGGGATAACTCTTCTAATCATGCTTTATTAGAGTGTTAATTTTTCATAATTAGTCTCGCGAGGCCGAAAAAGAGATAAACTATCACTTGAAAGATGCCCTTTTAGACCGCATAATGAGTGTGAAATAAATAAATATCACTCAACAATATTTTCATGTTTACAGAGTCTGAAAAGAGCTTAAAGGAGACTCCAAAGAGTTCCCAACTTAATGTCCAAAGGTTTTGAGAAGGACCCATGGATAGTTGTTACTTTTCCCCCAGCCCCGTGATGGAAACTAGTGCAATTACTCTAGCATGATGTATGGAGGCTAGAAATCCCCCCCCCCCCCAAGATTTGTTTCATCCACCAACGCTTAATTTATGACCAATTTTTGTACCAGATGGAGAAAAAGGGTCAACAGACAAAGGTGGGTGAAAAGCTGGTTAAGTTACGAGATCTAGGGAAAGACTCAACTCAACATCTATGTGATATGGAAAAATACATGACTGAATGGGAGAGGCATCTATTTCATTTTTTAACGCGATTGACATAGGAATAGAACTATGCTCGTAAGGCAGGTTTCATTTTTACACAAGCTTGAAACTAGAAACTATGTTTGAGGCCCTTTGTTTCATTTTTTAACGAGATTGATATAGAAATGGGAACTCTGCTCAAACCTAGTTTCATTTTTTAATGATCTTGAAATAAAACAAAATATTCTCATAGACCTCTATTGACCATGGCTTCCAAGAGAACAATTCTCTGGAAGGAATACATATCAAGGGACAAAACACAATCATGGCTTCCAAGAGATCTTTCCTAGATGGAAAATATACACTCTGGAAGGAATACATATCGGGGGACGTGATAGGGGTAGGGATATCAAGCTCTAATTGTTGGATCATGTTGTCAATGATGCCAATGGTTTGATTATTTGGGAGATTTTCGGATCATATGTCATTGATTGATGTCAAGTAATTGATTGATATGATGCCCTTGATGAGAATGATATATGTCCAAGTGGAATCCAATTGATAAAGAAGGATCATTGATATGATGCACTTGATGAGAATGATATATGTCCAAGTGGAAACCAATTGATAAAGATGGATCATTCCTATGATGCATTGATGAAGATGGATCAATGAGTTGTCATTGATACATGATGCATAGTTGATATATATGATGCAGTGGTGAATTGATGCAAAGATTAATCATCATTGTCTTATCATGGTTGATAAGGTGCAAAAATGGATGAACTCCAAAGTGGTCCTCTTATGGTGAAATCCCTCACGGGAAGATGCTTTATGGAATGAGTTATCCTAGAAGAACGGTTGGAGGACCCATGCTTATATGTGGATTAATCAGATGAAGATCAATGAAGTTGTTGGTGAAACTATCCTAGATGGATAGTGCTTGACATGCCATTTTTGGTGGTATGTGGAATGTCACATAACGCCTCACGGTTTGAGAGTTATGGTCTTATGAAGTTGGAGGACCCCCATATGAAGGCTTGAAGCCCCAAAAGGTCAAAGAAGTAAAAGTTCTGGAAAAGAATAAATAATTATTTAAATGATAAAGTAAAGTGACAAAATCAAGAATGAATATTTAAATGATAAAGTATTGGAGAACTTTCTATTCATGGAAAGTGGTTAACCCTAAAATAAGGAAAATAGGTTAAGTGACCTAGAAATGGGTTAAGTAACCTAAAAACGGGTTAAGTGACCTAGAAGATGAAAGTATAAATAAGAAGCTAGGATCTCTTGTAAAATGTACATTTGGTGAGAATCCTTTTTGTGGATCAATGGAGAGCTTCTTATGAATATATTTTGGAGTATTGATGGAGAAATTATTGTGAGAGCAGCCTATTGGTGTGGATCTCTTGACCATTATTGAAGATCTAATCTGAGGAAGATAGCGAGAGGAGGATCTCATGGATGCATCAAATTTTCGACAATGTCGGATATCTTGACGGAAAAAGTCTCGAATTCATAGAAAACCCTATTTTCTGATGCCCATGTGGGTTGTTTGTGTATAGGGTGCGTGTACATGCGGGCTGACTCTGTACAGGAAGCGTGGACTGAATAAAATCATGGAGATTTGTGTTTGAGCTGGTGCCAAGATCTTGGATGATGAGGCAGGTTCCAGATCTGCATTCTATGGCCTCAGATCTATCACTGAGACACTGATATGGTTACATTATTGTCTTGATAGATACTATTGTTTAATATGTTGTGAAAGCTTAGGGCATTCTTGGTATGGCTCCCATGATATGGCTCAGTTTGGTTGATTTGGTTGATGGAGTGAGAAACACTCTTTTGATTCAGTAGTGACATGATTTCCATGGTATACTAGCTATTTATACATGATCGAGATAGCATTCATATTGAATTGACGTGGAGCATGAGAAAGCTATTGGAGAGATTGGATGTGTTGTGATTGTCTATGAGTCAGTTTGGACAGTGGAAGATAGAAGGGTTCTAAGCATATGAAGAAAAGGAAAACCCTAGTTTCTTAGAAGCAGATGCTTGTTGCATTATACACTGGCTAAGTTCACACGTGGGCTGTAGTGAGCCAGGGCACGTTCACACACGGGCTGTACTACTGACAGGTCGCGTACCTGTTGATAGATTCATATCCATTGAGGATTGTTGCCTCATCTCAGTTGGTGCTGAGGGTGTAATTTGAGTCTTGCATATAGAGTTGGTGCTCTTGTAGAGTTGTACTCTATTTAGTTGTTACTGATAAACCCCAAGGATTGTAGTCCGTAATAAAAAGAAAATTGTACATACATCTTGTGTTCTTTGTGTTCATTGTGGTGATGACTTGTTGATGATATATTGCTAATATATGTTGCTGATATGTGCTCACATATAACTGGTTATAAATGACAGCAATGGGTAATGAATAAATGTTGAATGCTAATTGACGAGTTTTAGTGCAAGAGAGATGTTTTGGAAAAATAGCCTCACACTCATTCACCCCCCCTCTAAGTGCGGTAGGTGTGTCCAACAATTGGTATCAGAGAAGGCCTTCACTAAAAGACTTAACAAGCTTGAAGGAGATCCATAGACACACAAATGGATGATGAAGTTCCAATCCTTGATGAAGAAAACTATTCTACTTGGAGAATAGAGATGAGAGTGTATTTGAAGACAATGGGAGAAACTATTTGGAAGGCAACCATC
>ML784196.1:247870-289515 GCA_009831015.1 Picea engelmannii | reverse complement strand
AGGAAGAAGAGATCACAATACTAAAGAATGGAAAAGAAGACATGAATATAGATGATGAGATTAGTAAAAGTTTTGAAACTATTGTCCATCTCAAGACCCAAATTGAAGAAGCCAAAATAATAGAGGAACTATTGAAGAATCAAATAAATGAAAAAGAAGAGTCGTGTTATAAGTTAGAAGCTGAAATTGTTGACATTAGAAAGAAGGTGGAAAAGTCAAACAAATTCTTGAATAGCTCACGAATCTTGGATGAGTTCTTTGAAAGCCAAAGACCATCATGTGATAAATTAGGTCTTGGATACAAAGGAGAAGATACACATGCTGAAGAAAGCACCTCAAAGAAGCATGAGGTAAGTCCATCAAAGAAAGAAGATAATATTGCAAAGAAACCATCTGCATAAGGCAAAGAAAATTTCAAAAGTACAAAGCAAGAAGCCATTTTTGGGACACCAAAGCAAAGGTATGAAAGTAGTTTTCATGGGCATTGTTATTCCTGTAATGGATATGGTCACAAATATTTTGAATGTATATCTTATGAAAGGAGATTAAATGGAATATTCTATAACACCACAAGGTGTTGGAGATGTGATCAAATAGGACATATTGTTTTTCACTGTAACTCTATGAGATGCTACAATTGTAGTGGATTTGGCCACAAATCCCAAGAGTGTTGGAACACAAGAAGAAAGTCCATGATGAGGACTTCACATAGCATGTCTAGAAGAAGGAATGAAGTAAGAAAGGGAGACATATTTTAAAACATGGATACTCAGAGCTCAAGTTCTGAAGAGAATGGTCATCTACAGAAGTGGGTGAAGAAGACAGAGCAGCCAAATTAGAATGAATGATTGAAGGGAAGTTCAAATGTGTCATCTTCTAAGGAAAACACAGGTAACAGTGGTGACATTCGTGTATACACGCGTGCTGACCTTGAATAGGCCACCTACACATGCGCTCAGTTGTGCAGCATGCCGCTTGTCTGTTGAAAATCCTTGGGAAAAAGGCAATGAACATGGCTTATAGTTTGATGTGATGGTATAACTTTGTACTGTAGAGTCTGACATTGTTTATTGTAGGTTTTGACACTATTTGTTGCAGGTTTTCATGGTTCTAAGTTAGATCACACAAGGTTATTATATAAAATAAATCTTGGGTCCATGGCACTAACCCATGAGTATGGTTTGATGTTGATCTGTTGGAGTAGATGGCTGGTACTTTTTGAAGTTTCATTGATATATCTTATGATGTATTATTGGAAGCACATGGTATTGATATCATGATGCATGGAGTTTTGCATGTGGATGGGCCACACATTGAGACATGTAGTTGATAGTCATGTTTGGGAAGTCTTAGCTTATTGACACATGGTTGATATAATTTCTTGGTGAAAGTAATGATGTATGATGGTACAATCATGGATGGTATTTGTTTAGCATATTGATAGATGCACATGTTGGCATATTGGTAGATGAACATGTTGGCATATGGTGGATACATTTCATGGATGATATCTTTTGAAACATTGTTGATGTACATGGTTGATGTACATGGGTGTTGTGCATGGTGGGCACATTTTGGTACATGATGTACATGGCGGATATATTGTTCATGATTCTCTATTTCATTGACTCATATCTTTTGTTTCATGATGTATGGTATGGAACAAGTTTGATGCATGAACAGGTCCAAGGATCGTCATATGGTAGCATATTGTTCATCTTGCATCGAAGATAAGGGGAGACATACCCTTAGGGGGAGTCATTCTTCTTCCCATGATTCTAGGAGGAGATATTTATCAAATACATACCTAGAAAAGAGACCTATATTTGAAGAAAGAGCACAAAGGCATAATTCCAGGAGGAGCGATGGTCACAGGGGGAGTATGTTCTATGTATTTTCAGCATTACCTCATATTGATATCCCTTGTTCAAAAGGGGAGAGACTATACAACGGTACCAACACAGGGGGAGAAACCCCAAGAGGAGAATGGCCCTTTGCCATTGATGTCAAAGGGGGAGAGATAATCACATTGATGTATTCTCATGGTGAGATCACACAATGGTATAATAAAAAAGATAATCACATTGATGTGATATATGTCTATTGATGGGGAGAGATTGATGTGGAGAGATAGTCACATAGACTATTGATGAAGAGCATGCCTTGTCTACATGTTGACATCAATATTTGGTAATTGGAGTTGACATCAATGTTGGTATTGCCATCAATGTCAAAGGGGGAGATTTTTGGATCATGTTGTCATTAATGCCAATGGTCTGTCATTGATGCCAATGGTTTGATTATTTGGGAGATTGTTGGATCATATGTCATTGATGTAAATGGTTTGGTTTGATTGATGTCATTGATTCATGTCAAGTAATTGATTGATATGATTCCCTTGATGAGAATGATATATGTCCAAGTAGAATCCAATTAATAAATATGGATCATTGATATGATGCACTTGATGAGAATGATATATGTCCAAGTGGAAACCAATTGATAAAGATGGATCATCGCTATGATGCATTGATGAAGATGGATCAATGATTTGTCATTGATACATGATGCATAGTTGATATATATGATGCAGTGGTGAATTGATACAAAGATGAATCATTATTGTCTTATCATGGTTGATAAGGTGCACAAATGGATGAACTCCAAAGTGGTCCCCTTATGGTGAAATCCCTCACGGGAAGACGCTTTATGGAATGAGTTATCCTAGAAGAATGGTTGGAGGACCCACGCTTATATGTGGATTAATGAGATGAATATCAATGAAGTTGTTGCTGAAACTATCCTAGATGGATAGTGCTTGACATGCCATTTCCGGTGGTATGTGGAATGCCACATAACTCCTCACGGTTTGAGAGTTATGGTCTTATGAAGTTGGAGGACCCCCATATGAAGGCTTGAAGCCCCAAAAGGTCAAAGAAGTAAAAGTGCTTGAAAAGAAGAAATCATTATTTAAATGATAAATTAAAGTGAGAAAATCAAGAAGGAATATTTAAATGATAAAGTATTGGAGAACTTTCTATTCGTGGAAAGTGGTTAACCCTAAAATAAGGAAAATAGGTTAAGTGACCTAGAAATGGGTTAGGTAACCTAAAAATGGGTTAAGTGACCTAGAAGATGAAAGTATAAATAAGAAGCTAGGATCTCTTGTAAAATGTTCATTTGGTGAGAATCCTTTTTGTGGATCAATGGAGAGCTTCTTGTGAATATCTTTTGGATTATTGATGGAGAACTTCTTGTGAGAGCATCTTATTGGTGTGGATCTCTTGAGAATGAATGAAGATCTATGCGGAGGAAGAGAGCGAGAGGAGGATCTCATGGATGCATCAAATTTTTGGCAATGTCGGAGATCCTGACGGAAAAAGTCTCGGATTCACAGAAAATTCTATTTTCTGATGCCCACGCGGGCTGTCTGTGTATAGGGTGTGTCTACACATGGGTTGACTGTGTACATGAAGCGTGGACTGAATAAAATCATGGAGACTTGTGTTTGAGTTGGTGCCAAGCTCTTGGATGATGAGGCAGGTTCCATATCTACATTCTATGGCCTCAGATCTATCACTAAGACACTGGTATGGTTACATTATTGTCTTGATAGATACTAATGTTTAATATGTTGTGAAATCTTAGGGAATTCTTGGTATGGCTCCCATGATATGGCTTAGTTTGGTTGATTTGGTTGATGGAGTGAGCAACACTCTTGTGATTCAGTAGTGACATGATTGCTATGGTATACTAGCTATTTATACATGATTGAGATAGCATTCATATTGAATTGATGTGGAGCATGAGCAAGCTATTGGAGAGTTTGGATGTGTTGTGACTGGCTGTGGGTCAGTTTGGACAGTGGAAGATAGAAGGGTTCTAAGAATATGAAGAAAAGAAAAACCCTAGTTGCTTAGAAGTAGACGCTTGTTGCATCATACACTGGTCGAGTTCACACGCGGGCTGTAGTGAGCCAAGGCACATTCACACGTGGGCTATACTACTGACAGGTCACATACCTATTGATATATTGATATATGTTAAGGATTTTTGCCTCATCTCAGTTGGTGCTGAGGGTGTAAGATGAGTCTTTCATATAGAGCTAGTGCTCTTGTAGAGTTGTACTCTATTCAGTTGTTCCTGATAAACCCCAAGGATTGTAGTCCGTAATAAAAAGAAAATTGTACATACATCTTGTGTTCTTTGTGTTCATTGTGGTGATGACTTTTTGATGATATATTGCTAGTATATGTTTCTGATATGTACTCACATCTAACTGGTTATAAATGACAGCAATGGGTAATGAATAAATGTTGAATGCTAATTGATGAGTTTTAGTGCAAGAGGGAAGTTTTGGAAAAAGAGCCCCACACTCATTGACCCGCCCTCTAAGTGTGGTAGGTGTGTACAACACTAATATCCCTATCAAAGAGATCACCATGTCATCTACCAGATATAAATCATAAGAAGGGAGATATTCCTTGACTTACGACAGGGAAAATGTCACTGGTATGTAAGTAGAATTCATGGAAGTTGGATGGTTGACCGTGATCGTATGAGGAACAATGAATAAAAATTGGTCTATGGTCACTATGTTTCCATTGTGAGGGAAACTAATCAATTAAAAAACTGTGGAAACAATAGACTTCATAGCATAAACATAGTCTCGCCCAAGGAGAAAATTAAAATCCAAGGGATCGTGAACTATAATCACATCAATAAATACAGTTTTCCCTTCCAATGTAAAAATAAACTGAGGAAGGATCTGTAAAGGTTGAGTAACTCTTCTGTTAAAATCCAACAGATTCTAGGTCACTGGTGCAAGCACACGAGAACATTAAATATTTCCATGAAATGGAGGAAGAAATACCAACGGATTCACCCTTATTGACAATATTCTGAAGAACGTCCCTACCACAAACCTGAATAGTGATTTGGAAAGGTATATAGGAAGGGTGACAATATTTTGACAGTGCACCCCAATGTAAAATAACTTCCTCATTACTCGGAGGGGGTTCTGTTGGAACAGGCGAAGTGCCCCCTAGTACAAAAGAATATGTAGAAATAGGAAGAACCTCAGCGACATCTTCACTCTTCAAAGGAGGAGTGGGAGAGACCAAGGGTGGTATTGGATCAACCACTTTAACTTCACTCTACAAGAGGAGAGAAATATCAATTGAAGGTGAAATATAATTGATCACTTGATCGACTAGATCAACTGATGATTGAACCAAATGGATCACCTGATCAACCAGATTGACTAGTTCATCAACTAATGGCGTGTTGGTAGAGAGTTTATAGTAATTTGTTGGAAGTTGTTGTTGAACATCAAAAATATTTTCCAATAGATATGAAGCTTCATCCATGCAAGGAAAAAGGTAGGTGCAATGCATATCCTTACATAACAAGCAAGGAAATTTGACTTTACCCTTATTACTTCCAACCTAATTATCACTAGTTGATGGTTTGTTTCCAACATGATCTGCAGTAGTTGACGATGCAGCTTGATGACCCTGAGACCACACCTCTACAACCTTGGGAATACCAAGGAAATCCTTACGAAGGCAGTCACCCTTACAAAGATTGAAAAGGAATTTGGGCTTGCAATGTGTCTTTATAGAATTATTGACATTATCAACACTCCCAAAATGATGAAAAATAGATGGTTTATTTATTCCAACATGTCCTACAGTGGTTGGAAGTTTTCCCTCTAGCTTATTTTTCCTCTTCTTAATCTTCATTTTCTTCTTCTTCTTATCTACCTGGTTACTAGTTGCAGATCTTTCACTAGGAGAAGAGGAAGAATGCGAAGAAGACCCTACAAGCGAAGAGGGCAGAGGATAAACATGAGGTTGATGGTTCTAGGGTGGATTAGTCACAGATGAAGAACTAGGAGCATTTACGTTCACCAGAGTGGAAACAAACGAGAACAATAACCCAATAGTGAGTCCAGGAAGAGTGAAAGTGGAGATATAAGGAGGACCAAGGTGTCCCATAGAATGAGAAACAAACGGTATCCCAAGAAAAGGGTTCCCTTCATTAGTAGTTCCAAGAATTGATTCCATAGAAACAGACTCAACCCTAAGGGATATCTAGGGAAACAAATCAACACGCACTAAAACATCTAGGAAGGAAACCAAAAAAACAAACCTTTTCACAATGAAGCGATAGTTGGTGATGAAATCCAACGTTGTAGGATAAAAGTGATAAGGGGATGGGACAAAGTAGGTGGATCAGTTATGTTGGTGATCCTCTTAATGGACATACACCTTGGTGCAAGTTCCCTCACGATGTAACCATGGGTTACCCTCCAAGGATCTTGACTAAGTTTGACCAATGTCTGACCCATGTACAACAAAGACTCCCCTTCATCTTCACCTCTTTATATGAACCCTAAAGATAAAGGCCACTAATTTTACCAACTCACAGTCATCCTCCAGGTGGGCATAGTTGATAGTCGGGTTTGAACGTATGGGCAGGATATCAAGTCTGAATCTCTTCAAGAGAACTAAATACAAGTGGACCAGTAAGACTCCAGAGTACCCCGATAAGATTCAGAGTTCATAAAGCACCGAGACCAAATGAAACCAATGGTTTCTCAAGAAAAACCCCCAATATATGCTCGTTCCTCTATGATTGGTTGAGCCTCAGAGGTGTAATCTTCATTTCTCTCCCGCACATGACCTCATGATTAACCCCTGTGTGAGAGGGGAATCTCAACTATGATTATATGAAAATTTGATTTACTCTCCCTATCACAATATTCTATGTGTTTATGTCTTTGAAAATTAATTCTCAACACTTGTTCCAAATCGCTACACCTAAGCTAATGTAGGTTTGTAGAATGCCTAGAAAGAAAATTTTCTAGATGGATTTTAATTAGCGTTTTGATTATTAGGTTGTTGTTTACTCAAGCATATGGAAGAAAAACTGATGATGTTCATGACTTCAACTCCAAAAGAGTGGAATAGAATGAGATGCAAAGGATTTTTCTTGATGAACTCTATCTATGTAAGGGAGAAGAGTCTTTTTCCATTCCCAAATGCATAAACCCAATGCACATTACCTAATTAAAAATAAAAATATGTACCACCTAAAACTTTGAATGCAATCAGTTTCTGTTCATTTGATTATAAATGCAATGAAATATGCAAACTTTTCTTCTTCTTAACTTTTAGAGGAAAGAGATTTATCTTTGATACAAAGAATTACAAGGAAAAAGAGAAATAAAAAAAAGTGCACTCAAAGTAATGAGAAATGAAAGACAACAAGTAGGGGATAACATGTTCAATCAAGAACTCAAAGATGCAAAAGAGAAAGAATACAAATGCTCATGAAAATATTCAAACAATGAGCAACGAGAAACAAAAATCAAGTTGGGTTGTGGTAAGAAAAAGAGTCTTAATCACAAAGAAAAGAGAGATGTTTCAATGAAGACAAAAAGTCTCAATATCAAGAAACCTTTGCAAATCATATTTGATGAAAAGTCCTAAACATCCAATAAATATGAAATCTTTACGATACGAAGATCAGACAAACTCAAAGGCAAGAAGAACCAAGGGATATTCTTAACCCAAGGGGACCACAACTAGGAGAAAATTTGAAAACTAAAGGAAGAAACATAAATGAGTGATAAATGTCAAAATCTTAGGAAAAAAAAATTCAAATAAAATCAAGTGTATTTGAGAAAAATCATCCTCACAATCAAATTGAAAAAGAGAAAGAAAAAAGGAGGAAAAGAGGACAAAACAGGGGGAATGGCACCCTTGTTCTCAAGTAGACAGAGCATCAGTTAGGGGAATGGTGCTCTGTAGGAGGATATGGGGGGGAACCATTCAATTAATGGAACCCTATGTAAGTCTTATGGAGAGCACCAATGAGTTAAGTTGCACCTTATTATGAACTACAGGGAAGTACCACCCTCCTGGAAAGTTCAAAAACTTGCTCAAAAAGGATAAAAAATAATAAAATTCAATCGATGAATCTATGATATCTTTAGTGAAGAAGAGAGAAGGGGAAGTATATCACAATAAAGAAGCAAATGATATCTAACCGTGGGCAAAGGCTTCATACAATCTAAGGAAAGACCAGTCAAAGTCTTTCCCCAGTGGAGCCGCCAATTTCTGTTATGGAATATCTCCCCTGTGGACAGGTGAAACTTCCCTTGGATTAATAGACCCCTATACTAAGACAAAAACACTACAAATGGGAAATAACATCCCTTTAAACTCATTTTAACCAATCATAAAGAGATTTAGAGAAAGGGTATGATGTACCTTTTTTATGAAGTTTTTCCTCACTGCTTCCAATATGTAAGCTTAATATTCAAAACCCCTTGTGCAACCTAATACCTGTAAGAGGAAAGAAAGATAAATGATGATCTCCTACTCTAGTTGATTAGGAAAAACAAATTCATCTACAAAGATTGACGGAACAATAGAAAAGCACATGCAAGAATACACAAGATTGAAGGAAATAGGCCAAGTATATTCAAATGAGAACCCAAAGAGAATACTTATAGACCATGATTGATGCAGTAAAAACCTCTCCAATCTATCCTCATATATCCCATTGCATGAATATACTAACACCAAAATGATGATACTCTGGCTGATTAGTTCCTCCTCCTTTCCCATGGAAATGATTTTGGTTTATAGGCATGAGAAGTACAACTACCATGAGAAAAAGAGGGATATGGATGAGGATATGGGCCCTTAAGGTTTGGATCAGATTCTAAGGTGAATCCCAAGCATGAGGGTCGAGTATAACTAACCCAGTCTGAGAGAGTTGGCCCATAGAATTTGGTGGAGAAGATCCCCCTTTTTCTTCAACAAGAATGGTGCTCCCCCATAGTGAGAGACAAGGTGCCATACTAGTAGTGGCGCTCCCCTAACATGACAGAGGGGGATCCATGGAACTCCCTTAGTATGGATAGGGGGGAACCACCCTTCATAAATCATAAAAAATAAGTTGAATTTTCTAAGGAAAATATGTGTTTCAACTACCAATGATGGGGATTTTCTCTCTAACGTGATTTGGAGGTTGTGGAAAATGTTTCTAAGGTTTTGATTGAGTTTAGACACTTACAAAAGTTAAACAATCATGTTACAACACTTGTGGCACTTGCAATGGCTTAGGTGTGACACTTACGACACTAAAAATGTGACGTTTGCACCACATGCAACACTTAAAACATGACGTTTGCGCCACATGTGACACTTGCGACACTTTTTATGCAGGTGTGGAATTTTTATGTGTAACAGAGATCACCAACATGTTTTCTAATGGTGCATTTTATTACTAATACACTGCTAATGGGCCTTACAAAAGACACACCATGTTATTTGTTTTTCAAAACATGTCGTGGTGTGTATGGATAAAATTTATGTACCAATGTGTGACGTTTATTGCAGTGGTGATCCTACTAAGTCACACTGCTCTAATTGATTATTACAAATTCACTGTGGTGTTGTTGTCTTTACAAAACTGGTGCATTTGTTGGACTAATGGGAACTGCTAGGATTAACTTCATTATTACAGGTGAACCAATGTGATATGTTACTATTAACGCACCAATACCACTATGATGGTGGACCACCGACGTTTTGTATCATGGTGTGTTGTAAAGGATAGAACACCGAAAACGAGGAATCCAATGAGATGCCCTGCTATGAAAATTCGGGTAATATATGTTCCAATGGATTGGATTAAAATGGTTGCACCACTATGTTCAATTTCATAAACCATTGTGTTAGTGGTGTCATTACATAATTAAAGTGTATCGGTGTGTAATGTTCAACAAAATTGGCGTGATTTATTCGATTCTTGTATTTTTTATTATATAGTAGGGTGGTGTGTTTGAGCATTGACACACCGAATCATTATGTTTTGAGTCCACGCTGGTGTGGTTGTTTAAACTTGATGCATTTATATGTTAAATTTTATATATAGTTGAGCTAGTAGTGAATTTAATGAAGTGAAATGTATCGGTGTTGGTCGAAGCCCATTGTGTGTCGACTTATAGGCGTTCTGAAGGACACACTTCTTTGTTTTTTAATAGGTTATGGAGGTGCTCTTACTTGAATGAAACTGGTGCATACATATATATGTTACGCACCAGAAATGGTGCTCACTGTGATTTTTACATAGTAATCATTGCTTCGGGGTGAACCGAAGTGTTCAAGCACACAGTGCAAAATTGAATTTTTTTTGAAAAAGATGTCAAATTTCAAGCTAAATTCTATTTTTTATTGGATGAAAATGAACATAGGAAGGTAATAAATAATTTACTCGGTCTCTTATGTCCCAAGGAGGCATGGTTTCACTATTGAGAGTAAATGAAAATTTGTGGTAATTTCCAAAATTTGAAAATGTGTAGAATCCACCAATGGAGCTATCCAACTCAGCGTAGAGCATCGAAAATATGGCATATTAGGAAGAAAGGTGACGATTGGTGCTTTCTTGAGAGTTTGGAAGGATGGGATGCACTGTAACAATGAAAATCAACTTGGTAATGTTTTTTTTATTTACCCTACCATGGTGCGCCTAAAGACAGTGAGGCACACCAAGCATAATGCTCAATGGCACCAATGTGATTTATTTGGTGCACTTATTTTTATTATAAATTATGGCGGTTCATTTCAGCATTGACGCACCAACGCTTCGTGTTTCACGTATGCCCCAATGTGGTTGGTTAAACTGGGTTCATCGCTATGATAAATTTTATATATCATTGAGCTAGAGGTGTGGTTAATGAATTGAAATGTATCTGTGCAGGTAGAGGTCTATTGTGCGTTGGTTTCAGGGTGTTCTGAAGTACACAACACTTTTTTTTTAACAATTTATCGTGATGCTATTTCTTTAACAACATTGGTGGATACACATATATGATATGCACCAGTGGTGGTTCTCACTGTGAATTTTACACACCATGCAATGCTTCGGGGTGAGATGAAGTGTTCAAGCGCACCGCACAAAATTGAAAAAAATTCCAAATTTCAAGATAAATTGTAATTTTTATTGGATGAAATGAAAATAGGAAGGTAATAAATAATTACTTGGTCTCTTCCATCCTGAGGAGGCATTGTTTCACTGTTGAGAGGAAATGAAAATTAAGGGTAATTTCCAAAATTTGGAAATCTGTGGAATCCACCAATGGAGCTATGTTAGTCGGTGTAGAGCACCAGAAACATAGTGTCTTGGGAAGAAAGGTGAGCATCGATGCTTTCTTGAAAGTTTGGAAGCATATTGGGATGCACTGAAAAAATGAAAATTTGTTTGGTAATTGTTTTTTTATTTACCCTATCATGGTGCACCTGGTGACAATTAGGTGCACCGATGATTAATGTTCAATGACACCAATGTGATTTTTTTAGTGCATGTATATTTATTATAAAGTATGGAGGTGATACTAGAACATTGATCCATATTTAGGAGCAGAATGAACTAATTAACAGACTGAATAAAATAAACACAAAGATATGGAGAACAACACATATATCCAGTGAACAATATCTTCTATTGAATAAATGAAAAAGGTTGAAACTGTAAAACTGTAGAACTAAAACAACTTGCTTGAGTGGTGGTAGCTATCTCTTAGAAGAGATGTGGCTTCTATGTGCATCTGTCTAAGAAAAATGATTAAAATGAGGCTCTAGAGGCCTTTTTAACATTACTCATGAATTTCAAAAACCTACACATCCAAAAAACTAACCTTGTGAGGTGAAACGCCAAAAGTCACGTGGGCCCCGATGGGTAAGTTGGTACCTCAAATTCTGAAGGTCATAACCTTTTCATACAATCTTTGTTTTAGGTGCATGATAGCTCATTGGAAGGGAACTTTTGATAGCTATACATTAAGTTGTCAAACTCTTACTCTGTCTACATTTTGACTATGGTAAGCCAAAAAAACATTTGTTTAGGGCCCCAAAATGGCCCTAGAAGTATAGAAAGATGTACTGACATGAAAAAATCCAAAATAGTCCAGTTTGATTAGGTGGGAGGACACTAGTCTCTACCTAGAATATGTGTAGAGATTCATACATGCCCTTAAGTATAAAACCCACAATTACAAATAAGTATAGAAGAACGTGTTGAACTAAAAGTTGTGAGGAAACCTCTATTGAATTTGGCCCCAAGTGAGCCACTTTCCTTGGTGTAGGAGTTTCCCTACCTTGACAATGAGATGAATTTGGATCCTCTACTGGCAAGTGCCCTTGACCTATGTGTCCACTATCTAATAAGTGGATTCCTATTCCATGCAGTCAAGGTTGATCTATGTTAGTGTCAGTTGTTATGCGATTTCTGAGGTTTTTAATAATGGTGGAAAATATGGTTGAAGGAGGTCCACATTGAACATTCAGTGCAAGCCAAAGAAGGGTGGAATGTTGAGTTCAAAAGCATTGCTACCCACATACTTGGTGATAGTGTAAGGCCCATAGCGAAGTGGGTGGAGATTTTGATGGGGCCCTATAAGACACTCTTTCTGCAAATGTAACCAGACCTTGTCTCCCACTTGAAACTGGTGCGGTACCTTGTGTTGATCATTGTGTTGTTGGTACTTAGCATTGGCTTTCTGCAAAATCTCATGGAACTATTGGTGGATGTGTTAAATCTGCTCAATGAATATGGTAGCTTTGGCAGTCTCATATTGAACATGGGAAGGGTCTGTCTATGTGGTTGAAATAGGTAGTACAACATCAATGGGACCCAAGGGTTGGAATCCTAGCCCCATCTAAAATGGGCTATAGTCGATGGAGCTATGGAGAGCCCTATTGTAACATTGTTGAACATAGGGGAGACTCTCATCCCATGTACATGGATTCTTAGATTTGTACATATGAAAAATGTTCACAATCATCTGATTAACGACCTTTGTTTGGTCATCAGTTTGGGAGTGGAAAGCAGTGGATTTAGTGATCTTGGTGTCCAACAGTGACCAAAGACTCGACCAAAATGTGTTGAGGAACCTGTTGTCCCAGTCATAGATGATGGTCTGTGGTATCCAAAAATGGACCCACACTCATTCGAAGAAGAGCTTGGAGGTATATATCGATTTTATGTGATTCTTGCAAGCTGTGAGGATGGCCATCTTTGAAAACCGATCAACTACCAAAAATACACAATCATTGCCTTACTTGGTGGAGAGAAGGACAGACATTTTATCCATCGATATGGATTCCCAAGGATTCTCGGGAGTAGGAAGAGGGGTGCATAATCATTTCTTATTGATGGTTGGCTTGGAAATGGCATAGGCAATGAAATATATGATATACTTGCTGACATCCTATCGAATTTTTGGCCAATAATGTTTTTTTGTATAACGACCACAATTTTCTCCATGGCAAAATGTCATGCCATCTGACTGTAGTGGGCTTCCCAAATCATCTTTTCACGCTCTCTTGTGGGAACACATATATGGCCCATATGGCATAACATTATGTCCTGAATGAAAAAATCGGTGACATTCACATCTATAACCAAGAGTTGATATGTGGTGGAAAATTCTGGATCTTGCTAATGAAGTTGGGGCCACTCAAATGCCTCATGTACACAAGAATGGAGCACAGTGGTGAGTGAATCCATGGGAGATCGACTGAGGCATTCAACGACATGATTTGTTCTCCGTGTATTATAATTTATGTTGATATGGAACTGCAACAGGTAGGTGGACCACTTTTGATGGAAATTTTTTTGCAACTTCCCCTATGTCTATATTAACCATAGATCCTTGTGATCAGTGTGGTTGATTGTCTCCTTTCCCAGAATGTAATGTTTCCATTGACGATAGGCTTGTACAATGGAATACATTTCCTTGTCATAGGTGGGGTATTTCTGGATAGTATTTGAGAGTGTCTCACTATGGTATGCCACCGAATGACCATGCTAAGTGAGAACTACTCCTACATCATAGTCAGATGCATCAGTATCAATCTTGAACGGTTGTTGCAGATTAGGAAAGGAGAGTGATGGAGTTGAGCACAAGTGATGTTTCAGATCATCCAATTCTCATTGTTGTTCCTTCCCCCATGCAAAATTTTCCCTTCCACTTCCCTCGGTCACTTATATGAGGACCCATGCAATATGGGAGAATCCCAACATGAAGCATCAATAGAAGTTAGCCAGTCCCAAGAATCTTTGAAGTTCAATTAGTTTGGTCGGGGTTGGCCAATCATGGATGACTTGGATCTTAGCTGGATCAACATGTACCCCATACTCATCAACAATGTCTCCCAAGTATTGGATCCTGTTCATGCCAAACGATAATTTTTCCAGGTTGGCATATAGCTTGTGCTACCACACAGTGCTCAAAACTTGCTGAATATGCAGCATGTGCTCCTCCAAAGTTCCTCTGAAGATGAGGATGTCATCCAAATATACCACCACAAAATATTTAGTGAAGGGTCCTAATACATATCCATCAACCTCATGAAATTGGCTGGTGCATTTGTTAAGCCAAAGGGCATGACCATCCATTTGAAGATACCTTCTTTAGATTTGAAAGTTGTCTTCCATACATTAGTTGGTTCGATGGAAACTTACTTGTAGGAAGAATTTAGGTCAATCTTGATGAATAACTTTTCCCCCTTGAGTTAGTCAAGAAGGTCATCAATTATGGGAATTAGGTACCGGTTCCTAACTGCGATTTTGTTTAATTCTCTATAGTCAATCCAAAGTTGTGAGGTTGGGTCCTTCTTCTCCACTAGTACAATCGGGAATTTGTAAGGGGAGGAGTTGGGTATGAATTTCCCCTTTTGAAGAAGCTCTGGATCTGAAACTTTATTTCATCATTTTCCATTAGTGAGCGATGATAGGCTGATCCATTAGGAAGAGGTACACCATGGTTTAGATCAATTAAATGCTTGAACTGGAAGTGTGTCGATAATCCGGTGGGTGAGAAGATGTCTATGTACTCTTCCATGATCTCATCCACTTGCTTATGTTGCAAAGAGAGATTGTGTGTAGAGGCCACAGATATGGTGGCCACCTTCTCCTTACTGTGAGCATGGATCACAAAGAATATGAACTTCTCGTTCTGTGAAATGACCTTACCGAATTTCTTAGCAAAGATTAAAGAAACAGAGGTAGGAGGTGCTTCCTCTGGTATCCTGTACAATTGTCTACCCAAAGTAATAATACAATGAAGGGTCTATACTCATACAGAACATGATGCTTCCACAAATATTGTTTTCCTAAAAGAACATCCCAAACTTCAAGGGGATAAATATCAAACAATACCTCATATTTGAAAGGCTTGATGTCATAGAGAAGACAACATTGTTGGCTGACACAATGATCTATTCCTTTGTGAATCCAATCGATGGTGTAGGGATGCGGGTGCAGTGTCATCGACAAGTCCATCTGCTTGACAACCTCTGTTGTGATCAGGTTCTTCTAACTATGTCTATCAAAAATGAAATGAAGAGGAGCCCTCTTTAAACATATCTATGAGAGAAAGAGGCATTCCCCTTCCTCTAGTTCGTCTAGTTTTCTTGGATGCACTTTGGTGGTAGAGACAGTAGCATTGGGTTCAACATTCATAATCCACTTCCTTCCTTCTGGATTTCATTTGGAGTCTGAATCAGCCTCTGACTCAGAAGCCTTTAGCTCGGCCATGAGTGATTTCTTGGAGTGACATTCTTCAGTGTTGTGCCAAGGGGTTTTATGGTATTCACACCATTTTCCCATGTCCTTCTTCATCTTCTCATTACCCTTCTCATGTTGTGGCTTGGACTGGTTGTCCTGAGAGTGGAAATATTTTCTCTGTCCCTTGTTTTGTGGTTTGAGTCTATCGTTTCCATGCTTCAGCTATGAGGAGTTTGCAGATCCAAAATCTCGCCTCTTCTACTTAATTTTTTTCTCGATCTTGAAAACATATCTATAAGTCATACCCAATGAGGTGATGTCCAAAAAATCCATTTTTGTTTGAATGTACCTATGAAAATAGCCATAGTATTTGAGTACCATATGTCACTCAAATTATTTGATACCCAATTTGGAGTGCATGGTATGCAAACTATTGGTGAAATGGGGTATTTTCTGGTCCCTTTCCTGACTCAAGATGGTCTATATGGTGTACTGGTCCTCGTAGCTTCCAACAGGGTAGTATTGTTCTTTAATGGCATCCCTAAAGGAATCCCATGTAGGGGTGACCGCAAATATTGCATATTCCTCTATGGTCCTTTTCTCAGAGTAAGTATCCCATCAGTCCTTAACATAGGGGATGGCCTTGAGGAGTGCCAAAGTAATATTTTCCCTATCATAAAAATTATGGACCGAAAAATAACCTTCGATCAGATTCAACCATTTATCTACAACATCTTCTCTATCAGTCCTTCAAATAACGGAATATAAAAACTTACTTGTACCTTAAAGAGGGTTGCATGGGTGCTTGATGAATATTCTTCTCTTGTGGGAAGCCGCCGAAAGATCTGTACAAAGTTGTCCATCATTTTGTCCCTTTGCCATGCAAGGGATTCCTCAAGCAACATTTTAAAAGGATCTCCTACTCCATCATATTTCTTTTTGTCCCCCATGTGTTTTTGTTGGGATCGGCATGATGGATCTTGCAAAGGATAGATTGGTTAGAGTCCCAACTTATTATACAAATATCTTGTCGGGGACATGCACAAAGAAAATTAAATGAAGAGAAGACCACTCTGATACCACTAATCCAGATTTAGGAGCGGAACGAACTAATTAACAAACTGAATACAATAAAGAAATAGATATGGAGAACAACATAGATATCTAGTGAACAATATCTTCTATTGAATAAATGAAATAGGATGAAATTTTATAACTACATAACTGAATTAACTTGTTCGAATGGTGGTAGCTATCTTTGAGAAGAGATGTGGATGCTACACACATCCTTCTCAAAAGAATGATTACAATGAGGCTCCAAAGGCCTTTTTAACAGTACTCATGAATGAAAAAACCCTAGACATCCAAAAACTTAACCCTAGGAGGTGAAACACAAAAATTCATGCGGGCCCTAATGTTTAAGTTGGTGCCTCAACTTCTCGGGGTCGTAACTTTTGCATACGATCTTTCTTTTAGAAACGTGATAGGTCATTGGAAAGGTTTTTTTGAGAAGTACACATTACACCATCAAAATATGACTCTGTCTATAGTTTGGCTGTGGAAAGCCAAAAAAAATTATTTAGGGCCGCAAAATGACCCTAGAAGTACAGAAAGATGTGTTGACATGAAAACATCCAAAATACGCTAGTTGGATTAGGTGGGAGGCCACTAACACCCATAGGGAATATGTGTAGGGTCTCATACAACCCCATAAGTGTAGAACCCACAATTACAAAGAAGTATAGAAGAACATGCTGAACTAAAAACTATCAAGAGGAGTGAGTTGGATTAGGTGGGTGGACACCAATATCCACCTGGATAAAACATTGAAAAAATGGTGCATTATTTCTTATGTACGCACTAGTGCGTATATAACTTAAAGGAAAACCAAGAAAAAAACTTCCTAGAAAACCTCCATATTCCCACCTCCGCTAACAACCTCCGCAATTAACAATTAAGGGATAAATGTTTTGGGGAGGTTCCGTAGAAACCTCCACAAGAAGGTGTTCTCCTTGTAGTGTTTTTCTCCGATATGATATTGATCCCAGTGGTCTAGTCTCAAATTCCTAAATATATTTGACTTGGTTCTAGAGTGCTTCCATTCTTCTTATGACCAAGGTACTTCCTATATTGATTCCCTAATATTATTCTAGATCATTTTCTAGGTAATCCCCACTATTTTATTTTGTTGTTTAAATATACTTGTGTTTCGTTATTTTCAAATGTTCCATAGGATAATTCTTGGAATGGTATTCTAGGATCTATTGAGGAGAGGGTTTTGAAATGGGTCTAATCTCCAACATGCTAAGGTTTGTCTTAGATCTCCTATATTCCTATGATTTTTCTTGAATAAGGTGTCACCTTTGTCCAAAACATTTGAGTCCTCCCTGCATTCATTAAATAAATTCTCAATGGATTCTCCATTCGATATACACATCAAACACATTGATGGTCCTACATATCCTTTTTGAAGAATCTGATCTTAGTTTAACATAGTTTTACTCACTAGATACCATGGGAAGGATGATATTTTTGGCCAAAGTTCATGGTTATGTACCTTTCCCCATATTTATATTTTTTTCATGGTGTATCAATTTAGCAGCTAAATGGTTAGATTTCCTAAATTAAAAGTTTATATCACCTTCCTGACCCCATCGTAATATTTGTTGTCTTACACTACACTTTAACTATCCAGATTAGAGTTGGGCCTCCATTTCTTGTATGATTTCCTCTTCCCATTCTATTCGCCATTCTTCTAGTTGTTTCCATTGTATCTCTATGAAGGGTTGGTGATTTGGTTGATCCCCCCAATAGTGATATATTGTTTTCCATCCTTTATCGATCAAGGATTATTTAACTGGTTGTAGGAGACCATGATTTTCTAGGACCAGTTCTCGTTTCCATGAATCTTCCTAGAAAAGGGATAAGTGACCATTTTGGACCTCCTAGAAATAGTACTTTTGAATTAGATCTTGATTATTCTAGGGGATATTCCATATTAAGGATCCTTTATTTCTTCCTTTCATATGGACTAAGGATTTCTCCAAAATATTGGTAACATACTTATCCCTCCAATATTTTTCCCATAGTTGACTTGGTCCCTTTAATGAGTTCCACCAAGTTTTAGAATCTAGAGATTTTCCCATGAGGAGAGGATGTTTGACACCTATGCCTCCTGTATTTTTGGGATACATGTCTTCTCTTTTTCCACCAAATACCATTTCCTCTCCTTATAAATCCCCTCCCATAGGAAGCTACTTCGCAAATTTCGAATAAAATTGATGATTTTCATAGGGGAAACTAAAAGATAAAAAATGTAGATGGGCATTGAGTGTAGCACAGGTTTAAGGAGAAGGATTGCACCCATAAGGGTAAGGAAGAGAAATTTATATCTTTCAAGTGTTAGGATATTTAGACACTCAGGATTTAGTTACAATCTACTTGGTCTAATATGTCGTTAGGTAAAAGTGTGTTTCTTTAGTATGCATTAGTATGCATTTGTAGTTAGGAAACATGATGGTCACAATATGTTCCCGACATAAAGTGATCCGACGGTTCATACTCTCCTCTATCTTAACGGCCATTGATCCGTGGATTAACACCCGATTGGTCCATGATCTCTATTTAAAGAGCATGGAGGGTCATTTTTCGATGATCGATTGTGAGAAAATCTCTTGTAAAATCTCTCTGTAATCTTTTTCTTTACATTAATAAGATGCTCCAAGTGGTTGCATTGGTTGGGGCCATGGATGTTTCCCAATAGGGGTTTTACCACATGAAAACATCAGTGTGTTGATCTTTGATCTGTTTATGTGAGTGGTTACTAAAGGTGTTCATCCTCTTTTGGAATACCTGTGTTTTTGAACATGGTATCAAAACCTGTTTGAAGACCTGCTCCTATTGTATATCAAGATCATGAAGTCGAGTTGCCTCTTCTCCATTTTTTTGCATTTTCATACATTTTTGGGTTGAGAGGACTGCTCCATTGCATCTAGGGAACTCGTTTCATTCAGGAACACTTTATTTTCACTCAAAAAGGTTTCCGTTTGCCCAAGATTTAGACATTACAGACAGATTTGGAGGTATAAAGCCTGAATACGCATTTTTTAAATTTCTGTAAAGTTTTATTTTGATTTTATTTCGGTTTGTATTTTTTTATTTCTGGGTTTCTACTCTTTTAGATCTATGTATGCTCTTTGCCCCACGCCCTATGCGATCTCGGAAAATCAGAAACAAATAGGAAAAGGTGCATCTTCCGGGTAAGCTAACCGAGATCTAACCCTTGTTGTCATTGAGAAGCGACATTTTTTTTCTTGTGTGAAAATAGTTTTTTTTTAGCATGCTCTCCAAGGCCATCTTCAACAACAAAAACAAAAACAAAAACAACAACCCCAATCCTCCTTCTGAACATTACAATATGTTTTGCTCAATAATTTGGTTAAAAGTTGCATTATTAAGTAAGAGGTCTTGAGTTCAAGTCTCTCTTTTGTTACCTTTTTTGAAAAAGTTCATGCTAAAATTGGAAAGTGTATTTCACTTCAAGTATAAAAGTGAATCACTATAAGTAGCTTTAATATTTTATTTTAGAGTTATTTATTTTGCATGCATCTTTTCTATTATAAAGTAACTTCATTGTAAAAGTGATCTCCACTTCTCTTTATAAAAGTGGGTCACTTCATAAAACAACTTACACAATCATGTGGTCATTTGGTTACCGATTGTGCCTTTTTTAAAAAGGGCATAACTCTAATATCGAAAGTCCGTTTTCAGTGCCGTTTTTTTTTTTTAAACAGCATAACTTTTCAAGCTCTTTCCATCCAGATCATCAGTTTCAGTTTTTAAATCCACATTATCTGCATATTTAATATGGCTTCTACTAGTACTATCTTGCTTACCAGCAACAACTACTTCCAATGGAAATCTCATATGGAAGATTTATTAAGAAGTAAAGTCTTGTACCAGATTACCTTGGGAAAGGAAAAAGCACCCACTGATGCTGATAAGAAATCCAAGTGGGATAATAGGAATGATGAAGCACGTGGACTAATCGGAATTTCCATATCTCCTGATTTAAGGTACCACCTTCAAGATATTGATGACCCCAAAGAATCTTGGAACACGATTGAATCTGTGTTTGGTAAACTCAATATTATTCGATCACAACAGTTAGAAAATCAAATACTGAACTTGAGTCCAAATGATTTGTCTTGCATTGTAGACTATCTATCTAGGTTTAAAACACTTAGAATTTTATGTGAAGAATGTAAGATAATGATGGAGGAAGAGAATTGCATCTATATTATTCTTTCTAATCTAGGTAGTGCATATTCTATGTTTGTATCTACCTTTTATGCCATGAGAGAGGCTCTAGGGGAAGAATCTTATGAAAAACCCACTCTTGAGTACTTTTGTGCTTCTTTGATTCGAGAGGAATATAAGCTTGTACAATTTGGAGTGATCAACATTGCAGGTCCCTCCAATAAGGCCTTAGTTACCCAACAGAAAGATAAACCCAAGTATCCCAAGAAGCAACATCCTCGCTACAAAAAAAACAACAACATAAGGGTCCCAAACTTGCTCAGACAGCTTCAGCTCCCACTGCTGACAAAGGAGAAAAATATAAAAGTAAGAATACTAACAGACATTGCAACTTTTGTGATAAATATGGTCATGCTGAGTCCAAATGTTTCAAGAAGCTGGTAGTTTCACAAGCAATGATAAAGAAACACAACATCAATACTGACTCTACTTATTCTTTTCACGAACATGCACTTTCTACTTCTGGTTTCTCCTTCAATTCAAATTCTACTACTACTTCTTCTTCTGATGAGTGGCTTATTGATTCAAGAGCATCTTATCATATGGCTAAGGATAAAGCCATATTTTCTTCTCTAAATGAATGTAAAACCAAGAAAATATTTGTTGGTGATGATAGATCTCTTAGTGTTGTAGCATTTGGAAAATTCAAGTAGATAATGGTCATTTCAATGATGCATTATGTGTTCCAAGTCTTTCTTGTAACCTTCTATCAGTATATCAAATCACTCATTCAGGTGAAGGTAAAATCGTCGAGTTTTCACCTCACCAAGTTGTAATCAAGGATCTAAAAGATCCTAAGCATGTTCTTGAAACTGGAATTGCTGATGATATTACCAGGTTGGACAAGTTTGACAACTTTGGGTCATCATCTTTTTCATCAGTTTTTATTGCTCATAGCGATGAATTGAGCAAACTTTGGCATGAGTGGTTTGGTCATCTAAACTATCGTTCATTGAAACAATTATGTAATCAATAGATGGTGACTGGTCTTCCTCTTGTTTCATGCAAAGATGGTGTTTGTGCCGGCTGTGTTCTCGGAAAACATCATCGGGACAGTTTTGACAAACGTGCCTCTTGGCATGCCTCGAGCCCTTTATAGCTTGTTCACAGTGATTTGTGTGGTCCACTTTCTTCTCCTTCCTTTTTTGGGTGAAAGTATTTATTAACTTTCATTGATGATTTTTCCAAACATACTTAGGTTTACTTTTTAAAACTTAATAGCAAAGTTTTTGACAAGTTTTTGGCCTACAAGGCTCTTGTAGAAAAGCAATATGGACATCAAATTCAAAAGTTAAGAACAGATAATGGAGGCGAATATGTAAACAATAATTTTACAAGTTACTACACTACAAAGGGCATCCAAATGCAACACACTGTTCCATATACACCACAACAAAATGGTGTTTCTGAACGAAAGAACCGCACATTAAAAGAAATGACAAATTGTATGATCCAATCTAAGGGATTAAGTCTAAAGTATTGGGTGGAAGAGATCAACTGTGAAAATTACATAGTCAATCACACTCCCACAAAGGATCTTAAAAATATAACACCAGAAGAAGCTTGGACTAAAATTAAACCAGATGTAAGTCACTTCCATGCATTTGGCAGTATAGCATGGGCTCACATTCCTGATGAGAAAAGGAAAGCATTGCAGCCTAAAAGTGAGAAGTGTATATTTGTTGGTTATTTTGAAGATGTCAAAGGTTATAGACTTCTTCAACCACATTGTAATGAAATTATTCTTATAAGAGATGTTAAATTTGATGAAAATCTCTTGGCCTGCGATCCTAATTCAGTGGTTGTGCCTTCTTCGACCTGCGAGCCATCTTCGATGTTTATGCCTTCTTCGATGTTTATGCCTTCTTCTGTTTCTATTCTAGTTTATTCTTTAGATGATGAAAGTGAGGATGATAATCCACCTCCATCTATTGACATTCGTCCACATGAGTCCTTTGAACCTAAACAAGCACCAGTTCCACCACTTCCTAGATGGGTCCTTTCAACACAAGAAGCAGCTGGTGATCTTGTCGGTGATCCTTCATATCAACGTTGAACACGTTCAAAGTTCCAGTGAGCCTCTTCTCTTCTAGCTCAAGTTTCAGAGACTCACGATCCAGAGATATTTGAAGAAGCTTTAGGTCATCAAGATTGGGATACAACAATGAATGAAGAGTATCATTCTTTAATGGAAAACAATACTTGGGATATTGTACCTCTTCCAAAAGGAAGAAAACTTGTCATATGTAAATGGGTCTACAAAACTAAGTATCCATCAAATGGAAGTGTTGAAAGACACGAGGCTTAGTTAGTTGCCAAAGGATTTTACCAAGTTGAAGGAATTGGCTATAATGAAAGCTTTTCCCTTATAGCCAAAATGAATTCCATCCGCCTTGTTCTTTCCCTTGCCGCCTCACATAAATGGGAGGTCCATCAGATGGATGTTAAATCTTCCTTCTTGCATGGCAATTTGAAAGAAGAAATCTACATGGAACAACCTCCTGGATATGTCCAAAATGACTCTAGCCTTGTTTGTCACCTCAAGAAATCTCTTTATGGTCTCAAGCAAGCTCCCAGAGCTTGGTATGCCAAAATGGAAAACTTTCTTATTCCCACTAGATTCTCTAGATGTCATTCCGATCCTAATGTCTATACCAAGAAATTAGGAAGACATCTCATAATCCTTGTCCTTTATGTTGATGACCTTATCCTTACTGGTAGTGACCCAAAAATTTTAAACCATGTGAAAATCAGGCTTAAGAAGAAATTTGAAATGAGTGACTTAGGCTTTTTGCACTATTTCCTTGGCCTCCAAGTTTTGCAAACCAATGAAGGAATTTTTCTTTCCCAGTCTAAGTATGAATGTGACCTTCTTCGTTGCTTTCACATGGATGATTGTAAACCAAACCCTTCTCCCTTCCAGTCTGGAGTCAAGCTTACTGCCACCTGTACTTCTCCTGAAGTTGATGCCACCCTGTACCATCAGTTAGTTGGTAGCCTCTTATACTTGACTCATACCCATCTTGATCTTCCCTCTGTTGTTGGTCTTGTTGCCCGGTATATGAAAACACCCCATGAAATCCATTGGAAAGCAGCTAATAGGATACTTCGCTATGTTCGTGGTACAGTTCAGTTTGAGATACATTACATTTCAGGGGGGAATCCTTTATTGGTTGGTTTCACTGATTCAGATTGGGTTGGTGACCCTGATGATCAGAAGTCTACTGCAAGTTATGTTTTCAGCCTTGGTTCGGGACCTGTCACTTGGGACTGTAAGAAACAACAGGCTATTGCACTTTCTTCAACAGAACCAACGTACCGAGCAACGATAAATGCAAGTCAAGAAGCCCTGTGGATTCGACAAATCCTTTCAAAGTTTGGATTCCAGCACCAGCATCTGACCAACCTTTGGTGTCACAATCAAAGTGCCATCAAGCTCACCAAAGACCTAGTTCAACATCAGCGTAGAAAACACATCGAGCTACACATGCACCTCATCAGAAAGCTAATTCATGATCAAGTTATTGNGTCTCTTACAGAAGCGAAGTTTTCCAAACTTCGATCTATGTTAGGAGTTCAGGAAGTTGTCATTAAGGGGGGATAGGCTCTAATGCCTCCTTCCTTCTCCTATCATGTCACTATTGTAAATCCTTCAATCCTATCCCAAGTTGTTCTGAAGGGGGGATGTTAGGATATTTAGACACTTAGGAGTTAGTTAAGATCTACTTGGTCTAATATGTCATTAGGTAAAAGTGTGTTTCTTAGTGTGTTTCTTTAGTATGCATTAGTATGCATTTGTAGTTAGGAAATCTGATGGTTACGATATGTTCTCGACATAGAGTGATCCGAAAGTTCATACTCTCCTCGATATTAATGGCCATTGATCCATGGCTTAACACCTGATTGGTCCATGATCTCTATTTAAAGATCATGGAGGGTCATTTGGTGATGATCGATTGTGAGAAACTCTCTTGTAAAATCTCTATGTAATATTTTTATTTTCATTAATAAACTACTCCAAGTGGTCGTGTTGGTTAGGGCCATGGATGCTTCCCTGTAGAGGTTTTACCATGTGAAAAAATCGGTGTGCTGATCTTTGATCTCATTATGTGAGTGGTTACTGAAGGTGTTCATCCTCTGTTGGAATACCTATGTTGTCGAACATCAAGTTGTGCTTCAATTTTAGTCAACAGGTCTTCTCAGGAGACACTATGTAGGTCTTTGTTAAGCAGGGGTGCCCCTAAGAAATTGGAAGGTAGGATGTCTTTTTGAAAACCCAAGACTCTATAAATGTTATTTTGGGTGGAAAGGGGGGTATTGAAGAATTTTTTTTGTATTTATCTTGATTGATAAGGGATCTTGAGGCCAACATAGATGTATCCATGGTTGAATTCAAAGCTAAGGATTAATGAAGAGTGGAAACTCCCATGAGGAGGTTTTCATCCACAAATTGAAGATGAGATAGGGATTTAACATTAGGGTGGAGGGAGAGTCATTTAATGTCTCCATTTTAACATGCCTTCTTGAGGAATCTTCCCAAACCTTCAAAAATAAGGACATACAAGAAAGGGGATAGGTGATCCCCTTTCTTGATCCCATATAGGGAGTTAAAGGTGTGTGAGGGGGATCCATTCACCAAGATAGATAAAAACACATAGGAAACTATATTTATAATCCATCAAATCCTTTCCTAAAAAAATCCAAAGGAAGATAGAATATAGTAGAGGAAGGTCCAATTTAGGTGATCATATGCATTGTACATGTCCAATTTTATTAGAATCCCTAGATTTTTGTTCCTCTTTAAATAATTAATAAACTCATGGGAAAGGATAATGTCATTAATAATTTTTGTGCTTTCTACAAATCCCCCTTGATCAAGGGAAATGATCAAATTCATTATTGGATTTAAATGTTTAGCAACTACTTTGGAAATAATTTTGTAGATAACAATGCATAAAGATATAGGCCTATACATATCTACCATGTTTGTTTGTTTCTCCTTCAAGATCAACATTAGGAAGGTTGAGTTCAACACTTGTAAAATTGTTCATGAAGTCATATATTCCTCAACTACCTCCAAGACCGCTTCCCCTATCATATTCCAATAGGTTTGGAATAAATATGTGGTGAAGTCGTCAATACTAGGGGATTTCCTTGTAGCCATTTCCTTGAATGTTTGATCTACCTCTTCCATAGATATAAGGTTAACTAGACTAAGGTTGTACTTCGATGATACCAAGGTTGGGATAGAGTTGGTGATGGCTTGGATTGAAGATTCATAATCTTCCTCTACTTTGTTCAGGAGGCCACTAAAGTGACTTACTATCTCTATCTCTATATCCTCATGTTTCTCTAGATTTTCACTTTNTTATTTTATCTACTTTGGTTGAGGAAAGATTTGTGGAAGAACATTGTCTTCCTATATACTTCTCTTATCCATCTAATCTAGATTTATGGTTCTACAATATCTATTCTTGTTTGTCTCTTTTATATATTTCTCATTTTAGTTGGTTATCTTTGATGGTTAGGTATTCAAAGTGGCCATCTTGAATGATTTCTCTCTGTACTACCTCCATTTCCATCTCTAGTAATCTTTTGGCTTCAAATATGTTCCCAAAGACTTATTTATTCCATATTTTTATTTTGTACTTGACATGTTTCAATTTATGTTGAAAACAATTCATTTTTGTTCATACCAGGTCATATTTCTCTTGCCACCAAGTTGCAATATTTTGAAAGGAATCTAGGTGTTCCATACAAAACCATTGAAAATGAAAAGGTTTTGTTCTTGGGTAGACATTAATTTCCTAGGAGGGAATTGTGGGCCAATGGCTAGATTTTATGTAAGGTAAGGTTTTTGTTGTATCATATCTTCAAAAACTAGGAATTGATCGAGTCAAACTAATATTTGATGAGGGCCTCCTCTTTTGTTTTTATAGGTGTGATTACCATTATTAGTTGGGCTATCAATCAACCACAACCTCTCTATGGTTCCCTTAAACGTCTCACTTTTTTCTTCTGGCCTCCTAACACCACCTTTCTTATCTTGAAGGGATGTAATCATATTGAAATCCTCTCCAATGATCCAGTTTCTATCCTTCATTAGTAATCCCAAAGTATTAATGGAGTCGAAAGACACCCTCTTTGTTGATGGATTAGGAGGGTCGTAAGCATTGGTTAAATATACATATTCTAAATACACTAGAAGATTGAATTTAACTAAGATAAGTCTGTGAGAAGTTGATAGGATATCTACTTGGATTACCTCATGGTCCCATAGAAGTACTATCCCTCCCAAGGATCCTTGCACTTCTACAATATTTTCTATATAATTTCTCCATACTTTCTAGGCTATTCGATTAATGGAATCCTTGTCACTCTTAGTTTCTTGAAACATCATTATGGTTGGTTTTTCTTGGTTGAGTCTTGTTTTTATGAATCATATGTTTTGAGGGCGCATTCAATCCTTTGAAATTCCATAATATAATATTTTTTTTTAAACTTTAGGTTGGATGGAGAAATACTTATTTGATATACCCATCATTTTCCCTGAGTCTACTAGGAGATCTTAGGTTTCTTCTAGTAGTTTCTTTGATAATTTTTTTCCTCTCTTATTTTCCTATATTCTCATTTTCTTCCGAGATTTCAATGGGTTGGTCCAGATTTCTAGTCCTCCATATGTTGACGTGTTTTGAGAAAGATTTCCAACTTTTTGTTTCCCTTTTATCATATCTTTCAGAAGATGTCTCACATGACTCTCTATAAGATTATTTAAATTTTGTTCTCCATCCTTTGCTACTAGGGCCAATAAATCGATTTTTAGATCATATAGCTCCATATCCTTTGTTTTATTTTACTCATATGATCCTTGATTGTTTTCTTCCACTATAGTCATGTCTCGCATCTCGTCTTTTTTCTCTTGTGTTTCCACTTTGTCAGACTATAGGTTTGTATTTCTCCATTTTTGGGCCTTAGGATTTTGATTTTATTTTGTTTCCCTTCTTGCTCCTAGATATGAGGATCCTTCCCCATTGTTTTCTCCTCCTTGTCCCTCTATGATGGATTGAAATCCATTGGATGGGTTAATATCCTCCCAGGTCACTGATTTGATTTACTTCCTTCCAAACTTTCTTTTTCTCAAAAATTTCTTGAATCCCTCCTTGTTGTCTTCCTCTCTAGCTTTGTTTTGTGTGTTATGTGCATTCTTTGGGAAATCCCTAAATAGATGCCCATTCTCATGTAATTTCTTGCATCGAAAGAGGATGTGTTTGTAATCTAAATCTTTGATCCTCTCTATATATTGGTATGAGATGGTTATAAAATCAGGGAAACCCCCCTAATACATTCATATATACACATATTGTCGCATAGGACATGTAGTGTCATTTTGGTTACCTATGATATCTTGAAAAAAGTTCCTATGATGTTTCCCAAACCTTCAATTGTTTATTTCTCCTATAATTCCCATGGTAGTGAGTACATTTTGATCCATATTGGTGCTGGAGTGAAATCCTCATAGTTTAGTGAAAATCTCTAAGTCTAATGTCTCATATGGAGGCTAACTGAGTTTAAAAGGTAGAGTCCTTCTTCATATATCCTCTCTCTATCATTGGTAGAGGTAAAAATAATAGTAAAAAAAACCTTCAATCCCAACTTCAGATCAATATGTCCTTTAGGTATCCATCAATTATTTACTCAGGTTAATAGTGCCTTTTCAAAGGGATAAATGCCCATGAATTTTCCAATAATTGCATGATACCTCATATATTGTATGTAGTTTTCCATATTGTAGGAGGTTGTCTCATAGCTAGGATTTACCTTTGTCTTATCCGAACATCCATTGTTTATCCAATTCATTGTGTTGTTCTAGTCCATTCCTTGGATGGTTGTATTTTCTTGTTATATTGTGTCTTTCTTGCTCCCCACCCTTCCATTTCATTTTCCATCAGGGTTGGGCCCAATCCTACTATGATCGCTTCTTTGAAGGATTTCCCCATCTATGGGGCAGGACCCCTACCCTCCCCCATTGGATTTTCATCCCTTACTGCCATAAGGTTCTTTGTCATTCCTTGACCTAGTCTTCCCTTAAAATTGTTTGCTCAAACCCTAGATGCTACCCACTACAGAAAGAGATAAATTGAAAATATAATAAAAAAAGTAGTTTCTTTCTCTTTCTTTTTCTCTTCAAAATTGATAAGTCTTATTTTGTTATTCTAACTCCTATCTTATTATTTTCCTTAGGAGGTGTATTTTAGACGTCAAATTTCCCCTTAAGAAGGACAGAGTATTCAAGAATACATTTTCAAATTCCAAAATCAATCCATCATGTTGGGTATCTCTTTTGAAGAGCTTGAGGTAGTAGCAAAGTAACTTGGAGGCCTATTCATCCATATTTGAAGGAAAATATAGTGTTCATGCATGAAAATAATAAATGAGGAAAGCAAGAAATCTCTCTACATTGAGTTGGATGCCAAGAAGGAGCCACTAAAAAGGGAACAATAAAAAAGGAACAAGAAGAGACAAGCTATACCAAAGGATAACATATTGTAACCACAATCCAAAAGGGAAAATATTCCAATATAGATTCCAAACATTGTGGCATAAGTGGAGTACACATATATGAAAAGTGTTGGAAACTTCATTTGGAATTGTATCCAAAATTATACAAATCCAACAAACTAGCAATGTTATCTACCAATACAAAAGAAACAACTGTAAAGGATAGTTTATATGAGAATGAAACCATTATCTATAGTATATCGCAACAACCAAGGGTGTAGAAATATAAATTCACCATTTCGAATCAAATTTCAAGTGAAGAAATAGAAGGTAAATGATTTTTTTGATAGTGGTTCTTAATATAATTTTATTTTTGAATCCTTGGTAGATGAACTTGGTCTAGAAACTTATGATCTAGTACAACCATGTTCATTATCCCAATGGATCTAATATAAATATACCATGAGAATCATCATGAAATGCAAGATAAATTTTACCATTAATGTTGCTTGTGTTGATGAAGTAGAATGTGAAGCTACATCACTAGATGCATGTGAAGTGATGTTTTTCAGTCCATACATATGGGATAGGGATTTTCCTTTCTATAGGAAAGAGAAAAAATACTACATAGTTAAAATTGGTAAGGCCTACCTCATCAAAGCACACAAAGGGAGAGGAAGAATGTATTTTAGCAACAAAACAAGGGTATACAAGAAAACTGGTTGAGACAAGCAAGAAACAAGAATCCTTCAAATCTAATGGAGTAGTGGATTTGGGGAAATTACTAGAGGCCTTATGCTTCCATGTCCTTCATTGATGGGATTTTGGAGACCAAAATCCTCAGAGTGTGGAGGTGTGATATGAAAGAGGATCATGAATAAAATTGAAATGGTTTATTAAATGGCACTGACATAGGTTGAAATCACATGTTTAAATTATGAAATAAGTGGATAGGTTGTTGTATAAGCGCACAAGTTAAAAACAACTTCATATTTTTGACATAAGGAGAGCATATGAAGTCAGATCAAGAGTAAATTTGGACTATGGTGAGATGACACATATTTACATTTTCCCACCAAAATAATCTGTATATTCATCTATTTTATCCTCAAAAACACGAAACAAATGTAGATGTATTTCATTTATAACTCGAGCATATGATGTCCATTTGCAATGAAATTTTGATAGTAGTAACTTCGTAGCTATATCCATGTATCCATAAAATTTGAATAGAAAAAAAAAATTTGGCCTCCCATGATCCAGGAGGATCTCGATGGACACCCACCTTGTCCAACTGGCTCAAAATAGTTTTTTGGCAACTTACTAGTTTTAGCAGTTTTTTGGTTCGTGAACTTCTCGGTCCATTTTGAGGGCCTAAATGATGATTTTTAGCGATAAAAATCCTAAATGATTTATGAAGTATCTAATTGATCTCGCTAAATGAATATCCTTGTCAATACCTTTCCAACGAGCTATCGTGCGCCCTAAACGGAGATCATATGAAAAAGTTACGACCTGAGGAAGTTGATGTACTAACTCACCCTAATGGGGCCCACATGACATTTTGCACTTCATCTCCTAGGGTTAGTTTTTTGGATGTCTAGGGTTTTGGAATTCATTTTTATTGTAAAACATCCTTCATAGACTCATTTTACTCATCTTCTTATGAATGAGCATAGTCGTCACATCTCTTCTGACAGATAAGATGCCACCATTCTAAAAAACTTGTTTTTCAGTCTCCATTTTACAGTTTTTAGCATATTTCTTACTTAATACAAGCCAAGTTTTAATGTATCTCTGTTATTTTTCATTATGTCTCTATTTTAATATTATAAATATATGGTTTCATTTCATTTTGCTCATCAATCTGGATCAGTGGTATCAGAGTGGTCTACTCCTTATCATTTTTTTTAATGCATGTCCCCGACACAGTCAGGGTATAACTAGTTGGGTCTCTAGCTTGTTTCTCTTGAGGAAAAATGCTCTCACAAGCCCAAGAAACCATCCATGGTGGGAAAAAATAAAGACGATGGGACACGAGATCCTTTCAAAATGTTTATCAAGGAATCCCTTGAGCAACAAAGGAAAGAGATGATGGACAACTTTGCACAAATCCTTCAATGACTGCCGACAAGTGACACATCCACCTCAAGCAGAGGAGCCACCCCTTCAAGGTACATATATAATTTTATATTCCTATATTTGAAGGTCAAATAGATTCCTATGTCCTATATAAATGGTTAAACCTTCTATAATGGTATTTTTATGTCCACAAATTTTTCGATAGAGAAAATATTACATTTGCGCTCCTCAACGTCGTCCCCCATGTCAAAGATTGGCGGGAGACTTTCTATGAGCAAAAGGAAATAAAGGGATCCACCTTATTTGCAGTTTCACCCACTTGGGGTTCCTTCGGGGATGATATTAAGGAATAATACTACCCCATTGGAAGTTATGATGACTTGTATACAAGTTGTACCACATTGTCATAAGAAAGAGACCAAACAATTCCAGAGTTGACCAATGTCTTCCATACCTTGCACACCAAGCCAGGTATCAAATATTATGAGTGACATATAGTGCTCAAGTATCGCGGTGGTATGCATAGATACATCCAGAGAAAAATTAATTTTTTGGACATCCCATCCTTGGGCACGGCCTATCGATATGTCGTCAAAATTGAGCAGAAGCTGAAACAAAAGAAGTGGCAATTTGGGTTTGGGAAACCTTCACAGTATAAGCAAGGAAAGGACAATACCAACCTACAGAACAAAGGATAGAGAAAATATGGGAAATCTCAGGACAACTAGTCTAGGCCACAATCAAAGAAGGACAATGGGAAGATGAAGAAAAATATCGAGAAGTGATGTGACTTCCATAAGAGCCCCTAACATAAAACTATTTATTTTCTCTCAAAGAAGTCAATGGTGGCTGAGGTAAAAGTCTCTAAATCAGATGTGGGTTCTGACTCTGAGTCAAAACCATAAAATGGTAGACAGATCATTGAAGCAGAACCTAGTTCCACCATTGCTACCACCAAGATCTATCTGAGTGAACCTAATGAGACAAAGGAAGGTGAGAACCTATTTCATTCATAGATGTGGGTAAAATACACTCCGTTGCATTTCATCATTGATAGCGGTAGTCAGAAGAACCTCATCTCAACAGAGGTCATCAAGCAGCTAGCCCTGCCGACAACTCCACACTTGCAAACCTACACCATCGGATGGATCCATCAAAGAAGTGATATTTGCATCAGCCAATAGTTTCGCATGTCGTATGGCATCAAGCCATTCAAAGATGAGGTATTGTGTGATGTTTCTCCCCTTGAATTTTTTGATGTTCTTTTGGGACAACCTTATTTATGGAAATGTCATGCTATATATGAGTCTAGGCCTCACATTGTTATTATTACTTTGAAAAGGAAATTATACAGGATACCCGAGGTAGTCCCACCTAGTGTTATTTCCTTGATCTGTGCCAAGCAATGTAGAATAGTCATTTCTCATACTGGAAATTTTTTCTTCTTCATGATTCTCTCTCAGAGTGAATGAAAGGTTGCAGCCACATCCATGGTTTTCGCGGACGACCTATCCATGCATCATAAGAAAGTGGATAATATCGTGGAAGAATACAAATACATCTTCTTGTCACCTACTAGGGTACCTCTACACTGTTAGGTCAAGCATCCCATTGATCTAACCCCCAATGCACTGCTACCAAATGGGCCAATCTATCACCGCTCTCTACTAGAAAATGAGGAAATAAAGCATCATATCCAAGAACTACTCCACAAGGGGCACATCCGACCTAGCTCATCACCTTATGGAAGCCCAATCATGTTGGTGCAAAAGAAATATTAGACTTGGCGACTATGCATTGATTATCGAGCCCTAAATAAAACCACAGTCAGGAACGAGTACCTGATTCCCTGAATCGATGATCTCCTTGATCAACTCAAGGTGGAAAAATACTCCACTAAGATTGATATGAAGTCTAGCTACCATCAAGTCCCAATAGAACCGACAGATGTGTGGAAAACTACCTTCATGTAAAAATAAGGTATTTTTGAATGGCTGGTAATGCCCTTTAGTTTGAAAAATTCCCCAACAACTTTCATGAGGATGATGGACAATATCTTGTGAACTTTAAGTAATTATTTTGTGGTGGTGTATCTGGATGACATCCTCATCTACAAAAATACTTGGGAAGAACACTTCCAACATATTCAACAAATTATGCACACTCTTTAGAAGCACAAGCTATATCCCAACTTGAAAAAATTCTCTTTTGGCATGGATAGGGTCCAATACCCAGGCTACATTTTTTATGCACATTGTGTGCATGTTGATCCAGCTAAGATCCAAGTCATCCATGACTGGCAGCCCCATCCATGCTCATTAATCTTCAGAGCTTCTTAGGCCTTGGAAATTTCTATCGAAGTTTCATGTTGGGATTCTCCCATATTGCGTCGGCCCTCAGCAAAATAACTAGAGGTGGTGGTAAGGAAAAAATTGTGTGGGGCTTGTCCCAATAGAAAGCATTCGATGATCTAAAGCAACGCTTGTGCTCCGCCTTAGTGATTTCCTTACCTGACCTGTAACATCCCTTTGATATCAAGACAAATGCTTCAGGCAATGATGTGGGCACAATAATCACTCAACACAGACACCCTGTGGCCTACATCGTGAGACACTATCAGATGTCATCCGTAAGTACCCTACTTACGAAAGATAAATGTACTGCATTGTGTAAGACTATCACAAGTGGAAGCATTACATTCTTGGGAAGGAGACAATGATCCACACTAATCATAATCAGTTGTAGTTCATGTAGACAAAAGGAAAATTACAAAATGACTGCCATCATAAGTGGTCCACATATTTGCTGCAACTCCACCTCAACATCAAGTATAAAACAAGAAGTACCAACCGAGTCACTGATTTCCTCAGCCGACCTCCAGTCGCGACACTCACCACAGTGCTTGATTCTTGCAGCCACGAGACCTCTGGGTGGCCCCACCTCTGTGAGACAGATGTTGACTTCACCAACACCTACCAGATGTTGGGCGTAAACACAGTTGTCACCAATTTCCATCTTCAGGACGAGTTGTTGTGCCATCCGGTCCATCTATGTGTTCCATCAATCGAGCGAGAGAACATGAATTAGGAAGGTCACTATAATCGGGTGGCAGGACACCTCGGCATGAAAAACACAATATCAATGTTCCAGTGACATTTCTAATTCTCGAAACTTCGACAAGATGTCAACAAGTATATCCGGTCTTGCATTGCCTACGTTATTGCCAAACCGGCCATTAAGAAACAAGGACTGCACACTCCTCTGCCTACTCTCAGGCCCTGGGAATTGATCTCAATGGAATACATGTCAAGTCTTCCATCCACCAAGCAAGGAAATGGCTATGTTTTTGTGGTTTTTGATCACTTTTCCAAGATGGCGATTTTGGCCACCTGTAAGAAGAGCATCACAATGGAGGCCACTACCAAGCTCTTCTTTGAGCGAGTGTGCGTAAACTTTGGGATCCCAAAAAACATTATATTAGATCGGTACAGTAGGTTCCTCAACACATTCTGGTTGAGCCTCTGGTCACTATTGGACACCAAGCTCACCAAGTCCACTACCTTCCACCCCCAGACGGATGGCCAAACCAAGGTTGTCAACCGGATGATTGTTCACATCCTACACATGTAAAATTCCAAGCACCCTTGAACCTTGGATGAGAGTCTTCCCTACGTTCAACATAACTACAACATAGCCATATATAGCTAAACTAGCCACAACCCCTTTCAAGTGGGGTTGGGATTTCAACCATTTGGTCCCATGGTTGTTTCACTACCCCTTGCGTCCACCCAAGCAGACTTGTCACATGCTCCAATTGGAGCTCACAAAGCCACCTGATTCATTGAGAGAATCTAGCACATCTGCCAACAAGTTCAGGATATTTTACAGAATTCCAATGCATAGTACAAGCAACGCCATAATCAACACTAGGTGCCACACTAGTTTTCGGTGGGAGACAAAGTTTGGTTGCATTTGTAGAAAGAACCCCTTAGAGTGCCTCATCGGAAGCTTTTTTCACTCCGTTATGGAACCTATACCATCGCCAAGGTTGTTGGTGACAATTATTTCGACCTCAACCTTCCCCCATTCCTTGACTTGCACCCGGGATTCAATGTGAGCCTCCTTCGACCTTATTTCCCACCATTATTGGACACCTCAGAGATAGCAGAACAATTAAAACCAATAGAGCTTAATCTTGACTGCATGGAATATGGATCCACTGATAATATTTTGTACACACAATTCAAGGGCACTCGCCAGTAGAGGATCCAACTTTATTGGGTTTTCAAAGCAGGGTAGCTCCTGCACCAAGGCAAGTGGCTGACACAGGGAAACACTTTGCAAAACTTTCCTCATATGAAGGGGGCACTCAATGCAATGAACACCATTTCTTCCTAAGGATGGAGGACTGATCCAGGAGGATCTTTTTTTCCACCCACCTTGTCCAATTGGCTCAAATTGTTTTTTTGAAACTTACTATTTTTAGCAGTTTTTCAGTTCCTAAACTTCTCGGGCCTTTTTGAGGACCTAAACAATGCTTTTTCATGACCAGACATCTCAATGACCACCAAATTCTTTGATTGATCCCCCTAAATGAAGATCCTTGTCAATACCTTTCCATCGAGCTATCATGTGCCCTAAATGGAGATCGTATGAAAAGGTTAAGACCCTCGGAAGTTGATGTACTAACTTACCCCAACAAGGCCCACATGACTTTTGGCGCTTCATCTCCTAGGGTTATTTTTTTGGATGTCTAGCATTTTGGCATTCATGTTTATTGTAAAAAGGCCTTATTATCCTCAATGTACTCATCTTCTTACAGATGAGCTTGTTTTCAATATGCATTTTATAGCTTTCAACATATATATTATTTAATATAAGCTAAGTTTTATTGTATATATGTTATTGTTCACTGTGTCTTTGTTTTAATATTATAAATCTGTGGTTTCATTTCGTTCCACTCATAAATCCCAATGATCCCAAAATGCCAAAATATGTTCAAATCTATTGGGTTTTTAGGGGAAAAGAAAGGTTGGAATCCTAACCATATTAAAAAATTCATGAAGGGAACTAAATAGAATGAGAATGGGGGCGATTCACAGACTGTTTTGAATCTTGGAGGAGAGGAAGAGTCTAGTAACAACAACATGGAGATTGGATATTGGTCTTATAGCTAACCATTAGATTATTAAAGCACCATCAAGAGTAAGAATACACCAAGTATATGTCTACCAATGTATAGCTCCAACTTGTAAAAACATTCCTGAGCATTAAAAGAAACAAAACAAAGCCAAAATTGGATTTCCACGGTAAAAATGTTCTTGTGTTAGTTTTATGTAGGCCATGTTCTTTATTTTCCAACACTATACAAGATTTTTGTTTTATGTAATTTAATTGTAATCTACAAGTGATTTATAATCATTGTTTGAAGCATAGAAGTAGCAAAATAGAGATAACCATTTATTTTCTACATTTAAAATTTCATAGCATCCATGTTGGTGAAATAGATTGGCCATATGGCTACTATTTATGAATTATCCTATGTGTCTACTTTGAACTTAGCTTAGGGTAACCAATTTGGTAGTTTTGGGTGCATAAATCATAATGGATTCAATAGTTTTACATCCCTTTCTATATGTTTTGTTTAAGAAAAAGCTTTAAATATATTACACATAATCATCTATAGTGAAATAATATGAATATATATATCTATACACCATATTTATATTTCTTGCACATATACCTC
Source organism: Picea engelmannii (assembly GCA_009831015.1). Classification (NCBI taxonomy): domain Eukaryota; kingdom Viridiplantae; phylum Streptophyta; class Pinopsida; order Pinales; family Pinaceae; genus Picea; species Picea engelmannii. The sequence continues at coordinate 252,281 of ML784196.1, read as the reverse complement.
GAATTATCTAGCATTGGCATTTTTTTAGTGAAGAGAAATATCAAGCAAGGCATTTATGATAGTGATTATATATACATTAATGGATACACACAAAAGCTATTGATCCAATCAACATATCACAAGAAACATAATAACACTTATTGACAATTACATCACAATATTTATCCAAGGCATCTCATGAACTGCAAACTAACATTTACCATTTACATAAAGTCAAATTATCATCATATGATATGATTGTCGTATGTGCATCCATTACAATGTAAGCATGCATCGTTCATGGAAATAGCCTACATAAGACTCTCATGACAATAAAACAATAACTGAGTATGGAAAAATCCCTTAATAATAACATTAATTACATATATATAGACCCCAAGGGTAGAATGTTGTAGAAAGGTACAACTCTCATCCATTTAGAAAATTGTTTTACACACTCGCTCCCTCCACACGTCTTGCTCCTACATATCGTTAATGGTCTACACCTTGAAATGTCCCCAAAACAAGTTTTTTGACTCAAACTATGCTTAAATTATCAAAATACCCTAGAGATATTTGTATCTTTCAAATTTCCACAAAATAGCTCCAAAATACATATAAGATTGTTCTTGCAAATCATCGTGGAGATACAGAGATCAAGCTAGAAATAACCCACTTTCACAAATTTTTAGAGTTTTGGGATGGTCCTTGCAATATGAGCGTGGAGCTACCCCCACTGAATCTATTCAACCTCAAATACATATAAGATTGTTGTTGCAAATCATCATGGAGATACAAAGACCAAACTAGGAATATCCCACTTCCACAAATTTTTAGAGTTTTGGGATACTCCTTACAATATGAGCATGGTGCTACCCCACCCAATCTATTCAACCTCAATAGTAAGAGATGTGATGGTCAACCTAAACTCAATCTAGGGGAGATGTGATGATAGACCTAGACACTTAGTGTGTTTGATTGTTAGAAAGAGGCAAGAATGAAGGAAACAACTACACTCCTCCCATGCAAATTGACAAATTTATGGCACTTGCACTTGAGCTACATCAAATGACTTACACAGGTAAGACTAGCTTTCAGATTGACCAGGATTTTAATACAAATAATGCTTTTAAAACCATCTCTATCTTATAATTAGTATACATGTAAAATTGTTTACATTAAATATCTAATAAAAATATTACTAGATACAATTAAGAAATCAGAAAAAAATCTTATAATTAGTATACATGTAAAATTGTTTACATTAAATATCTAATAAAAATATTACCAGATACAATTAAGAAATCAGAAAAAAAAGAAACCTATTGTTAAATGTTACATTTTGTAAAGTTAAAACCATGTTAAAATGAAATGCAAATTATATTAATATAAAACTTATATAAAAGTTAATGCATGACTCAAATACAAAACTTATATAAAAGCAAAGGCAAGCAAATTCTTGAGCAACCTTGCAAAACTATTGGATTTCATGCCAATACTGTAGTATATTTAAAAAAATACGTTGCAAAGAGATAAAGGTGACCCACTTGAAAAGGGAAGACATATAATTGTGATGGATTGCAAACAAAGTGGACAAATTGCAGCCATATTCACTCAAGCCTAGCTCAAAGAGTTTAGAGGCCTGGGTGTTTGAAGTGGAAAAATTACAAACAGTCCAGAGAAAGAGTATGGATGCTGATTACAATGTAAAATCTACTTGAAAATATATAAAAATATATAAAGTATAAATAATATTCTCGAAGAGTTTAGAGGCCTGGGTGTTTGAAGTGGAAAAAATACAAACAGTCCAGAGAAAGAGCATGGATGCTGATTACAATGTAAAATCTACTTGAAAATATATAAAAATATACAAAAATATATAAAAATATACAAAGTATAAATAATATGCTCAAAGAGTTTAGAGGCCTGGGTGTTTGAAGTGGAAAAAATACAAACAGTCCAGAGAAAGAGCATGGATGCTGATTACAATGTAAAATCTACTTGAAAATATATAAAAATATACAAAGTATAAATAATATTGAAAAAATGTGGAAAAATGAATTTAGGGAGTTCTGTTTCTATGTAAACTGTGAGTTGTTTAATATAAACGACTGGAGTTTTGTTTCTATGTAAACTGTGAGTTGTTTAATATATAGACTCCGTGACAGTGCAATAAATTATGATAACTGCGCTGTACTTTTGCTGTGCCTTTTTACAAATATTTTAGAAAGACGGTTTTAAAAGTAGAATTTCAAACAAGAATTTTGCGAAGATAAATCTTAACCTTTACAGTTTAATATTCGATAGAACTTGAGATAGTCATTGGTATGAAGAATCTCATTACCATGGTTTATGAAGAGTAGTGTTTATGAAGAGTTTTCAGTAAGTGTAAAAACAAAATTTTTGATTAAGTGGATTTTTTTTTATAATTACAAATTCTAGGACACTAAGCAATATCATTAAAAACGTTTAACTAAGATTAGCGAACACTCGTCTCACCTTTCCTTTTTCACATTTAAAAACAATATGCTCTGATAATAACCATTTACACATTTGAAATTGATTAAGCACGGACAAAATTGTTTTTCATAATATAAAATTTTATTTTCAAAAATTGAACCCAAATCTCAAATCTAAATCAATGAATCGAAATTAAATTAGATCTGTTTATAACAACAAGAATGTAAATTCAAAAACATTCTATAACTTCAATTTTCCAAAGTCACAACTCATAGGACTGTCTAAAATAGCCACAAAGAGAGGATAGTGAACTGGAAAATGCCGTGTTTGAAAAGTCAATTCAATAATACGAAAACCTACAGAAAACGAATACTGAAACTTGGAAAGGGTTGCCTTGACAAGAAATTCACTTACAAAGTGTACTAATATATCCCATTGTACTATTTACAACGCTCGTTACTGGGGCTCGGGATCTTTTTAGGAAGGCAGCATAATTAATCCGGTCATAGTTGTAATCTAGTCATGATTTTTGGATGGCCTTAAAACTTATCATAATTTAGTTGTCAATTGATGTCAATATATAGTGAGGATAGTTATTATCGGCTGAATAAGAGCTATCTCATCATCATTATTTAATTATTTAAGGAAATCCATGTCATCTAAAATGACTTGCTGATGATTTGTAAGTAGGCATACTTTCACTCCTACCAGATACCTGTGGGTCTTGAGCCTTTAACCTGTTTCTTTGAGTTTCAGGAAAACAAACTCTTAACCAATCAAAAGCAATTTTAAATCTAAGTCCAAAACTAAAAAGATTCAAACCATACTTATCTAACAAAGCATTCCCATCTAAAAACATTAAATCCAAAGAAAACATAATCTGACAAAACATTTGTTTGCTTTCAGAAAACAAACTCTTAACCAATCAAAAGCAATTTTATATAATAGTTCAAAACAAAAACAAAACATTAAATCCAACAGAGATATAATCTAACCAAACATTTTTACAATTATAGAGAAATAACGATGGAATGATTCAATATTTGGCTGTGAAACCAGCCATTCAAATCAAAGAAACCTAACGTTACATAGACATAAACATGTATCTCTTGATCAGCAAAACAAACTGAAATTATCATTACTAAGGTTAACAGGATGAAACATAAAGTGGAGTTGCATCTAGGAATTGTGATGAGATATGTGGGAGAAAGGGGAGCTCCCTTCAGTCCAAAGAATGACAAGAAAAAGAAGAACAGCAGGTCCCGCATCAAGCATTTGGCTAATCTGTCTGTTTAAGCCAAGAAAAGACAGAATAGTCAGACACATGAGGCGGCATCTGATCATTCTCCTTGTTGTCTTTCTATTGAAGTGAAGGAAGCTCCCCATTATGTTACCTCTGCTAAACATGAAGAACCAAAGCCTGCCTTGCCTGGGGAGAGCTCTGAAGCACGATTGATTTAGATAACGAGTGAAGAAAGGATCGTTGTATATATTGAAGTTTAGCACGCTAAGGCAGCGGGTCAATGGCAAATAATTGTCATTAATTTAACGTTTTATGATGGGTGCAGTGATCTCTTTCCCACGGCTTTCCTGCTTAATAAAAAAAGGTTTGCTTTTAACTCCACTAAGGACCAAACAGAGGCCCAGATCCAATGAATGCTGCTTAGTGCTAATGTCTACCTCGTTGACTGTAAGGTAATGTATATTTATATGTTAAAACATTTTTCCATTGGTTAAATATTCATAGTGGAAGGAACAGCAACGTGACGATGTACATCCTGATATTTAAATATGAATGAATAAATAACATCATCATCATTTTAAATTCCATTTCATGCCAATTACAAGTTGTATATATGTCAATGATATAAACTCAAACCAACTGCAATACTCTCTGCCAAAACTGTATTTATAAATATTAAAACGTTACTGATTGTTCAAAACTTCTTAATTATATATATATATATATATA